>JAPKLW010000206.1:371597-454143 GCA_026898455.1 Plectranthus barbatus
ACTTATTAATGCATGATAGTTAGTAATAATTGATATTCCAAGTCATTTTATCACATCTGGATATTAGGTTTAAGAATCATACTTTTACTTAAACAACGGGTGAATTGAGTCTTCGTGTTCGATAATTTTTACTTGATAAAAATACTGCAATCAGGAATTCCGGAATCGAGGTCGGCATCGACATCCCAGGATGTGCGGAGGATGGGTGGGAAGTCAGGCAGGCGATCGCAATACCTCTGAAGAATTGCATCCCGCTCAGCCATGTAATTGCACAGTCTAGTCATCCTCTCCGCGTGGAATCGTTGATGCCTGTTGATATTACGCTTCACAGCACGGAAATCGTTGAAAACTGCAGAAGCATCCGTCCAGAAAGCTTCCATTACCTCCTGCAGCTCATCCAGCCGAGACAAGAGCACCTCATTTGAAGCATGGCTGGGCACAGATGAAGATGGAGCATGCTGACCAGATGCTGGAGCATGCGGTTGCTTTGCATCCCCACCTTGGGGCCTCGCGAAGCGAAGCGACGCAACATTTGATGCTCTTTGATTAGCCCGCTGCTTCTGTCCCTTTCATCTGCATCATCCACCGGGACCCCTTTCCTCTCGCATAGAGCGGTGATCAAGGATGGGAAATACAGAGGCCCTACAGTTCTGCCAGCATGACTTTCCAGAGAAGAAAGCAATATAGGAGCATAGTCGAAGGGTGTACCTAAAACAATTGCGGCACAGACTAATGCTCGCTGGTCATTCATGCGATTTTCATGCGTGGTGGGGGAAATTCTGCTACGAATGAAGTGGAACCACAGACGAGCAGCAGGATTTAACTGATTAGTGACAACCAAATGGGCTCTCCTCTCCGCGTGGAATCGTTGATGCCTGTTGATATTGCGCTTCACAGCACGGAAATCCTTGAAAACTACAGAAGCATCCGTCCATAAAGCTTCCATTACCTCCTGCAGCTCATCCAGCCGAGACAAGAGCACCTCATTTGAAGCATGGCTGGGCACAGATGAAGATGGAGCATGCTGACCAGATGCTGGAGCATGCGGTTGCTTTGCATCCCCACCTTGGGGACTCGCGAAGCGACGCAACATTTGATGCACTTTGATTAGCCCGCTGCTTCTGTCCCTTTCATCTGCATCATCCACCGGGACCCCTTTCCTCTCGCATAGAGCGGTGATCAAGGATGGGAAATACAGAGGCCCTACAGTTCTGCCAGCACGACTTTCCAGAGAAGAAAGCAACATAGGAGCATTGTCGAAGGGTGTACCTGAAACAATTGCGGCACAGACTAATGCTCGCTGGTCGTTCATGCGATTTTCATGCGTGGTGGGGGAAATTCTGCTACGGATGAAGTGGAACCATAGACGAGCAGCAGGAGTTAACTGATTAGTGACAACCAAAGGGGCTCCGCCTTCCTGTGGGATCCATTGAACGACTGCCCCCTCAGGTGCCAGAACACTCAACGCCCATTGCATATCTTCATCTGAAGGCCTATCATATCTGTCCCAGAATGGATTAGGTTGCGGCGGAGCAGTACCATACACTCGATGCGCTTGCCTCGGGTTGAGAATGACTTTGACACCCCGAACAAATGACACGTAGTCCCAATCTCCTACCTTCTTCAAATTTGCATAAAACTCCCTCACAATGGGAACTACCGGAGGTTCTTGCAGCACCACAAAGGAAGCCCATTCTAACTTAGCTATGGAAGCTTGAAAATCTTCAGGAAGGTCAGTTAGATCTTCGGCGAAACCCCGCTCAATCAGCATAGGAGGGGGTCTCTTTTCTGAGGCTTAGACAATGGAGATCCTGCAGGTGGAGATGTTTCCCGAGTGGCTCGCTTTCGCGGGACTTGTTTCGGAGTGGGGTTCTTTTTGCAAGCCTTTTTAACTCTCTTCTTCTTGGGAGGGGGGAGAACCTTCACCAGCTGTAGTTCCAGGAGTGCCCTGGGCTGCCAAATTTTCTGGAAATTTGCAAAGGGCCCTATATGGCTTAGTCTTCGGGTTCTTCGCTGGCCGGGCCTCGGACTCGGACACTTCAACTGGTTTAGTATCAGAGGCAACAGGGGCCTTGCCCTTAGCCTGCCTGGTGGCTGCTCTAGTTCGTGGCACATGTTGGGGTAAAGTGGTTGGGCCGGCTTGTGTCTGAGCAGCTTGTGCTGGTGACTGAGGTGCAGATTCCGTTAGTGTAGGGGTGGTTGAGTAGGTTGCCGCATCTTTCTCAGGGGACAACACCTTTTGGGTCTTCTTGGGTACATGTTTCTTTCTCATTATTACAACTTATCCTGCACACAAGGCATTATTTAAGCAAGGAAACCAGTGCAAGATTCACAAATAGGGATTCAAATGGCAAAATAGACCCTTATTAAACCTACGCACAGGGGTATTACTAAAACCCAAGGAAGAAACAAGATAACCGCAAGACAAATTTGATAATAAGCTCTCAGAACATCCTATACACGATTCGGCTCAAAAAGATTTCCAGCAAGCACGCGCGCATGGATTACATTCAAATTTGAACTAAACCCATTGTACCCTAGTAAGAACTCAAACAAATTTCCTACTACCCATACGAAATCTCACAACAGAACAGCAAAACAAACCAGGAAATCCACAGTAACCATAAGAATTAAAAACTACACAGCCGACACACAAACCCATTTTCAACATGCAAAAATTTTCAAAATAATCTTCAACAAATTACATGCTCTTGCGAAAATTTACACGAGAAGACAAGCACCGACGAACGATCAGCGGGAGCAAGCGAAACATACCTTCAGACTTGAGAATCGATGTAAAAATTTCTGCAACCAGGGTTTCTTGATGAACAGTAAAAATGACACACGAAGAGAGAGAGAGAGAGAGCGAGAGTTGAAGAGGTGAGAGAAAAAAAAATTGGGGGGTTACCTTTTTAAATAGGGATGGCAGAGCAGTAAAAAGTAGCCTTACAGATAAATTCTTTTACAATTTAAAAATCAGACTGAGCGCTTAAGTGAAAGACGCGGCCAAAATATTATCGTTACTGCCAATCCTGTCGTGCTACAGCATGCACTCAGCATTTTGCTAGCCTTTCTGCACACCCCCCAAACTTAAACTCTACTCACCTGCTCACCTAGGCCGAAGTTACCAACACCACAAAACACCAAAAACAAAACGAAAATAACAATGAAATGGAAAGTATTTACAAACAATCTGGGTCCATCCAATCTTGTAGACACAAGAATGGAGGACACCAGTGTACTTGCTCCAATTCAGGCATCAATCAAGGTGGTGGTAGTCTTCTCTCTGTTGAAGACTCCACCATGATAAATTTTTACTCTGCCACCATTGACCTTGAACTCTCTTCCAGATTCTTCATCTTTCAGATCCAGCGCTCCATGAGGGTAGACCTTACTGATGATAAAAGGTCCTGACCATCTTGATTTCAACTTCCCAGGGAAGAGTTTCAATCTGGAGTTGAATAGCAACACTTTGTTTCCTTCTTCAAAAGTTCTGAACCTGATTCTCTTGGCATGCCACAACTGACTCTTTTCCTTGTAAATCCTGGCATTTTCATAAGTTGCTAACCTCATTTCCTCCAGCTCATTAATTTCTGCACACCTTCTTTCTCCAGCTGCTAACAAATCTTGATTCAGCTTTTTCAATGCCCAATGAGACTTATATTCAAGCTCCAGAGGTAGATGGCATGCTTTTCCAAAGACTAAACGGTAGGGAGACATGCCCAAGGGTGTTTTAAATGTTGTCCTATAGGCCCAAAGTGCATAGTCCAGATGCTTTGACCAATCCTTCCTGTTTGGACACACCACCTTCTCAAGAATTCTTTTGATTTCTCTGTTTGAAAGTTCAGCCATCCCATTTGTCTGTGGATGGTATGCAGTAGCCACCTTGTGTTTGATGTTGTATATGGCCATCATGCAAGCCAAGCTTCTGTTGATGAAGTGAGATCCTTCATCACTAATGATAGCTCTTGGTGTCCCAAACCTAGTGAAGATATGCCTATGCAGGAATTTGATCACAGTCTTAACATCATCCTTGGCACATGCTGCAGCTTCCACCCACTTAGACACATAATTAACAGCAACAAGTATGTAAATGTTTCCAAAAGATGGTGGAAAGGGTCCCATGAAATCCAATCCCCATACATCAAACAATTCGAGCTCCAAAATGTAGGTCATAGGCATGGCATTTGAGGCTGGCAGACTACCTACTCTTTGGCATTTGTCACAATTCTTCACCCATTCATGAGCATCCTTGAAGATAGTTGGCCAAAAAAACCCAGATTGAAATACCTTTGCAGCTGTTCTTTGTCCTCCAAAGTGACCTCCATAAAGGACTTCATGGCATTTTTCCAGAATGTCTTTCATTTCAATCTCATGAACACATCTTCTGAGAATCTGATCAGCACAGAGCTTGTAGAGATAAGGATCATCCCAGAAATAAGATTTTGCTAAGTGATAGAACCTCTTCAACTACTGTCCTTTCAAATCTGGAGGTAGAGTTCCACTTGCTTTGAAATTAGCAAAATCAGCAAACCATGGAGTAGTATCAGCTGATATATTGAACAGTTGCTCATCAGGGAACCACTCTTGCACTTGGATAGGTTGTTCTTCAATAAGTGTACCCTCCAGCCTTGACAAATGATCTGCTACCTGATTCTCTGTTCCTTTTCTGTCATGAATCTCTAAGTCAAATTATTGCAGCAGGAGCACCCATCTAATCAGCCTCGGTTTTGCATCCTTTTTGGAGAGCAAATATTTGATTGCTGCATGATCAGTGTGGACAACAACTTTAGCTCCCAGCAAATAAGGTCTGAACTTCTCAAAGGCAAACACCACAACTAGTAATTCTTTCTCAGTGGTGGTATAGTTTATTTGGGCATCCACCAAAGTCTTACTAGCATAGTAGATAGGATGAAAAGATTTTGCTCTTTCTCTGCCCAAGGACAGCTCCAATAGCATAGTTGCTAGCATCACACATCACCTCAAAGGGTAGACTCCAGTCAGGAACACAAATGATGGGGGCAGAAATCAGGGCTTCCTTCAAAATTTCAAAAGCTTTTTGGCACTCAGGTGTGAAGTTAAATGCTGACTCATGCTCCAACAAGCAACACAGAGGCTTTGAGATTTTTGAGAAGTCCTTAATAAACCGTCTGTAGAAGCTTGCATGTCCCAAAAAGCTTCTAACTCCCTTGACAGATACAGGTGGAGGTAAGGTTTCAATGACAGCCACCTTAGCTCTATCAACTTCAATTCCTCTCTTCGAGATCTTATGTCCTAGCACAATCCCTTCCTTTACCATAAAATGGTATTTTTCCCAATTAAGGACTAGGTTACTCTCTTCACATCTGGCTAGAACCTTCTCCAAGTTCCTCAAACAAGTGCAGAAGTCCACTCCAAAAACTGAGAAATCATCCATGAAAATCTCAAGGAAATCCTCCACCATTTCTGAAAAAATGGATGTCATGCACCTCTGAAATGTAGCTGGTGCATTACATAGCCCAAAGGGCATTCTCCTGAAGGCATAAGTACCAAATGGACAAGTGAAGGTGGTTCTTTCTTGGTGTTCTGGCTGGATGGTGATCTGATGGTACCCAGAATACCCATCCAAAAATGAATAGTATTCCTTCCCAGCCAATTTATCCAGCATTTGGTCCAAAAAGGGAAGTGGGAAATGATCTTTTCTGGTTGCACTATTAAGCTTCCTGTAGCCAATGCATATTCTCCAACCAGTTACAGTCCTTGTGAGGATAAGTTCATTATTTTTGTTCTCCACCACTGTGATTCCCCCTTTCTTGGGAACACATTGAACAGGACAAACCCAAGTACTATCAGAGATAGGAAAAATAATTACAGCATCTAACCACTTAATAATCTCTTTCTTGACCACTTCCTTCATCATTGGGTTTAACCTTCTCTGCCTTTCCACTGATCCCTTGGAGTCCTCATCCAAGAAGATCTTATGCATGCAAAGAGATGGACTGATCCCTTTTATGTCTGCTATGGTCCAGCCAATAGCCTTCTTATGCTTCTTCAGAACATCAATCAGCATCTTCTCTTTTTCAAGTTCCAAGTCTGCTGCTATAATAACAGGCAGAGTATCCTGTTCTCCCAGGTAAGCATACTTTAAGTGGGTTGGCAAAGGTTTCAGAGTGAGCTGTGGTGGTTCCTCAACAGAAGGCCTCTGAATTTGTTTGCCTTCTGCTGGTATCTCCAACACTTCAAATTTCTCTCTAAAAGGCCTTGGTGGCTTATCAGCAATCTCCTGCAATGCTTCAAGCTCATCCAACCCTTCTGAATCTTCCTCATACAGAGCATCAAGCTCTTCTATTACCAAAGTCTCAACCAAATCCAACATGGAGCACTCCTCAGAGTCATCCCTCCTGTTCTTCAAAGATTTTGACATGTTGAAGGTAACTTGCTGATCATGCACCTGCATGGTTATCTCATCATTCTTCATGTCAATCAAGGCTCCCCCAGTTTTTAAGAAAGGCCTTCCCAAGATAATAGGGATCTCCTCATCAGCTTCAAAGTCCAGTATAATAAAGTCAGCAGGAAATATGAGCTTTTCCACCTTGACCAAGACATCTTCTATCTTGCCTTCTGGATAAACTGTGGATCTATCAGCAAGCTGAAGAGTTACAGTAGTAGGTCTGGCTCCTCCTATCCTCAGCTTTTTGAAAATAGACAGGGGCATTAAGTTTATGCTTGCTACAAGATCACATAATGCTCTTCCCACATCCTGCCCTCCAATTGAACAGGGTATTGTAAAGCTCCCTGGATCCTTGAGCTTAGTTGAAAGTTTCTGGTTGAACAGAGCACTTACCCCTTCTGATACAGCTAAAGTTTCAAATTCACTCAGAGTTCTTTTCTTAGTTAACACATCCTTTATGAACTTTGCATAGCTAGGCATTTGCTCCAATGCTTCTACAAAGGGTATATTAATGTGCAGTTGTTTTAGCATGTCAAATAATTTGCTAAACTGTGCATCCTCATTTTTCTTCTTAAGTCTCTGGGGATATGGTGGTGGTGGAGGAACATACTGCCTTGGCTCTGGTTTCTTCAGTTCTGGATCAGGAACAACATGCTGCTTACTTGTTGTAGCATGAGGTTCAGCATCCTCCTGAGTAATCTGCTCCTTTCTTGTATTCTCCTGATCCTCTTCCTTTTTAGCCTCAGGGACATCTTCCACCTCACTTGGTTTAGGCACAACCTCAGCTAGCTTTGTACCACTCCTCAGAGTAACTGCCTTCAATTGCTCCTTCCCAGGTCTGGGGTTAATAGTATCACTAGGTAAGGTACCTTGCGGTCTATTCTTTATATCATTGGCCAGTTGACCAATTTGAACCTCCAGACTTCTTATTGTTGCATCCTGACTTTGACTCCTTGCTTCTGACTTCATCATGAAATCCTTCATCATTTCCTCCAGAGATATGGAGTTTTGGCCTGTGTTTTGCATCTGTGGCTGCCTCATGTTCTGTTGTTGTTGATAATTTCCCATTGCATTCTGCTTGGTCTGCTGCTGTTGCTGACCTTGCTGCTGCATTGGTTGTTGAGGCACATGTTGCTGCTGCATCTGCTGTGAAGGTCCTGATGAATTTCCTTGATTTGACCAAGAGAAGTTGGGATGGTTCCTCCATCCTATATTATATGTAGGAGCATAAGGGTTATTCTTATTGTTCCCCATGTAGCAGACAGAAGCAGGATTATGTGGGCACTCATCAAACATATGTGCTTCTCCACAGTAGATACAAGATGTATCCATCATCACTTGGTTCACTGTCTATTGCATTGGTTGACTTATTTGTTTTGCTGCCATAGAGGCCTCCATGCTTTTGACTGAAGTGCCAATTGCCTCTATCTGAGCTTGCATATTAGTTAGCATAACAGAGTCTGCACTCCCTATGATCTTTTTGGCTGTTTGAGCTCTGGAATTTGACCATTGACAGTTGTTTTCAGAGATCCTTTCCAAGATTTCAAAGGCTTCATTATAGGTTTTCAATAAGATAGCTCCATTAGCAGAAGCATCCAATACCAGCCTTGAGGTTAGGTTTAGTCCATTGTAGAATGTTTCCAACTGAATACAATGAGGTATGCCATGATGGGGGCATTTCCTCAGCAACTCTTTATACCTCTCCCAAGCTTCACTGACTGACTCCTCATCCTGTTTGAAAGCCATAATGTCATTTCTGCATCTTGTGTTTCTAGTGGGAGGAAAGTATTTCAGTAGGAACTTCTCTGCCATCTCATCCCAAGAGGTAATAGTTTCTGGTTGAAGGTTGTTCAACCATATTCTGGCACTATCCCTTAAAGAGTAAGGAAATAACCTCAGCCTCAGAGCTTCAGTAGTTACACCAGGTAACTTAAAGTTGTCACTCAAATCTTGGAATGACTTCAGATGAAGATGTGGATCTTCTGATGCTAGCCCACTGAACTGCCCAATAGTTTGCAGCATCTGGAACATGACAGGCTTCAGTTCAAATTGTGCAGCTGTTATTGTTGGTTGCACAATGCCAGATTTCAACAGATTGAACTTAGGATCTGCATAAGCTCGAATGCATTTATCCTTAGCATCTGCCATAACCAAGGCATTCCCTGGCACTTGATCTCTGTTTTCCTCATCAGCCATTATGTTCCTTCTTCTTCTTTGCCTTCTTCTGTTTTTTCTCAAGGTCCTCTCGATCTCTGGATCAAATAACAGAATCTCAGGTGGTTCTCTCTGGTTCATACACCAAGCAAACCTGGAAATAAACAGACACTGTGACTTCAACTTTCTGTTTTTGTGTTTTTAAAGATAGTTTAAGATAATTAGATATAGTTGTAATTAAAGAGCAACAAGATTCTTTGGCAATCCCCGGCAACGGCGCCAAAAACTTGATACGCGTGCAACGTGTGCAGCAATTAAGTGCAAGTGTACACTACCAAGTAGTATCTAGGAGTATCTAGAGTCGATCCCACGAGGAATGTCTTTTGTGAAGAATCGTGCACACAATCAACTACATTAGGGTTTTAATCAAATTGTGGTTGAAGCTAATCCTAAGCAAATTTAATGACTTAACATAAACAGGACAATATTCAATTTAAAACCAACACTCAAACAAGACAGTATATGAATTCAATATGGAAAGACAACTCAGGTTGCTGATTCTGCATGCTAGAAGAATGCTACAGCATGAATTCTGTGTTAAGTTCTAGTACTGAATCTCTGCACTCCTCTCCAGTTCTTCCAAACTGTCGAGTCTACCAGAGATACTGACCAATCCACATATTCCTATGCTAGATCAGACAGAACCCAGCTCTATTCTAGACCGATTCACAAGGCACACTAAATCCACACATTTTCCAATGGTTAGACTTAGCTCAATTCAAGGCTCTCTCCTAACATGCTTTTCCAAACATGAAAAGAAATATATCTTAACTAAGTTGGCCAAACAGAGCAAGATAAGAATGATAAACACCCAGAACTGATAGATTAACATGGAATCCAAACCATAACATCAATTCAACATGTGATCAACAACCCAAGTTTAGAGTATTTAGCTCATAACTGAAAATAGACAAAACATGACTGAAATATCTTCAAAACTAAACATATTAAATGATCTAAAACAACAAATAGTGGTAGCTGGGGATGAATTCCTTCAATCCCAGGCTTGTGTCCTCAGGATTCCTCCTTCGGCCACACTCTAGCTCAGCTCCCCAGTGCCTTTCTTCCTCTCCAAGATTGTTGTATTGCTCACCAAAAACTCTGCCCTCCTCAAATGAGCTGATTCTTGCCTTCTATATCTGTGGCCCCAATTTCTAGAAGGATATTTTCTAGGTTTCCACAATAAAGGTTGTGCTTCCTTAATTATCCTCGCCCATGTGGCAACAAATTCAGGTGATCACGCATTCCAGCTCAGCCGAACAATAACAAACCCAGTCAGCAATTCTTTTGGCAGAAACCCGCTTCGGCATTTTTCTCTCTCCCCGCTTTATCTCTCTTGAATTATTTCAGCATGCTGCTCTACAAGTCCAGCATTCCTGTTCTAGCATGCACAACTCCATCCAGATTTTTGCTCCTTATTGTTCCCTACATTTTATGCTCAAAACAGACTGAAAAGTGATGAATTTGTAACATCAACTTGTTAGACCCGAACTATGCATTTATATGCTTATTCAAACCTAAACTGGACTTAACAATACTCAAAGGACTCGAATTTATTAATTAAAAGGCATAAATATAACTCTCATAAGAGAGTTATCACTAGCTACAGTTGCAGACTACTCTCAATTAGTATATGGGAAGGTCTTGGGTTAGGCAGGCCTAAACAATTTAGGCGAGTTTTATCCATCAACCCAAACTCATATAATATACCCTATTCGGGATGAGTGAGCCCAAATGAGTAGGATAAAACCCGCCTAAACCGTTAAGGTCTGCCTAACGCAAGTTTTTGCCGTAGTATATACTCCCTATATCCCAAGTAAATTGTCCGCATTTTCTTTTAATTCGTCCTATAATATTAGTTAATTTTTCTAAAATAGCAATTTTTTTACACTCACTAATAAAATATTTACCACACTACTAGATATTGATTAAAGAAATAGGAGAGAGAAATATTACATTCTCTTAACAAGTATTCTTTCTTTTTTTAGGCGAATGATACATGCATTAGACTTCAAATAACAGCAACCTTTCACCCTCATCCCAACCTGCCATCTCAGCTAATGCATTTAAAAAAAAATAAAAGATGTTGCAATTTTAGAGAGAAGGTCGACCAGAGACTAGTAAGACTAGAATTGGTCTGTGGGCCCCACATAATTTTTAATGATTATTTATTAATATACTAATTGCACTTTGATACTTGTTTCTATTTCATTGGTTCATTAATTTTTTTAGATACAACAATAATATTGATTTATCTTTTATATAATAATATAAAAATAAATAATAAATATACCAATATATATAATTTTGGATTATCTACAAATAAAGACTAGTTTTGACATGTATATTTTAATTTTGTATAAATATCTTACTAAAATTATTATATCTTTTAAATAATAAAAACAAAACTAAATAAAATATATATCAAATTTTATAATTTTTTATTCTCTGCAAATAGAGACTAATATTGATATATATATTTTTATTTTAAAATTAAGATATATATAATAAATTTTAATAAAATAATTATATATATATATATAGTGTGGTTGGGTGGTTGGGTGGTCATTGATAAACTTGACAAAATATTGTGGTTGGGTTTGAGTGACGTGGAAGTGAGAGAAACTAATAAAATATAATAAAGGTTGAGTGGTTGGGTAATCGGACCGGTTGCTGATAAATATAGTCTTAGATCTCTACATCATTTTTAAATTTAAAAAAAATAATGGATTCAAACAACTTTTAGCAGACTTAAAAAATAAATTTCATGTGATTAAATATACTGTCATGAATTTGCATGGATTTTACTTTTTAGGCTATTGGAGCCCGGTTCCCTTTTACTATATTAGTATGGATGAATTAACCCATCATCAATTTTATAAGGTTATGGATTATACGATTAGAATAAAATTGGACTGAAACTTTTTATGGTTTTTTCAACCATAATCTTAAACCTTTGATTTTTTAAACTATTTCTTAATATTTTATTTAATAAAAAGATATGAAGTATTTATTCACTTTTAACAAAAGAAACTAAATAAATATCAATCTCAAACTTCATATATTCATCAATTTAAATATTAAAATATAATATTTTTATCAAATAAAAAAATGTAAATATATATATTCGGAAGGTCTTGGATTAGGCAGCCTAAACAATTTAGGCGGGTTTTATCCATAAACCCAAGCCCAAACTCATATAATATATCCTAATTGAGATTAATGAACTCTATTTGGAATGAATCAACCCATTTGGGGAGAATAAAACCCACCTAAACCGTTTAGGCGTGCCTAATGCAAGTTTTTGCCAATATATTCTTGCCAAATTTTCTATTTTTATTTTTCTTAGTAATTAATTACAAATAATTCAAAGTTGAATATGATCATCTGGCGGATCTTATTTATTTTTACGAGACATATCAAATGGATCTGTTCTCATTTTCATTACTAAAGCAAAATCGTACGTTTTCCTCTGACACAACCATTTTCTGTGAAATCCCTATCTCACACCCAAAATAATATATGTGGCATTTTAAATTAGGCACCATGCATATACATAGCAAGAAGCAACATCACACTTGAGAAGAGGGGATCCAAAACCTGCCGCTGTTGATGACTCAACCGTGAACAGCCAATATCCGTTCCATGAATTACCAACACTCAGGCAAATCATTCTCTTTAAATTTTGTCTCAAGTTTACGAGGAGCTGCCATTTTGGAGGTCGGTCTGTGAACTCGAAACGGGCTCACCAACTTCGGCCTTGCAGAGTGGACATGAAGCGTTGAGTTTGAGCCATTTATCCACGCAGTCTTTGTGAAACAAATGGGAACAGGACAACTCCCGAAGTTCATCGTTGTTCACGTACTTCGCCAAGCAAATACAGCAAGCCTGAATAGCACGTTATATTCAAGTTTAACAATTGTTGAAGCCTAGGATGATGATGATGATGATAAGTATAAAAATAAGGTATAATTAGTAATAAGTTTTGATAATTGAAGCTTACTGCATCCTCTCCTGATATTGTGCGCTCTTTCTCTGTTCCAGAAGCTACCACCCCACCTTCAATCTCTTTATCATGGCCGCTCTTATTCTTCTTCACTTTGAATTTATAAATTGGGAGAGAATTTATTGACTCCTGCGTAGCTCCTCTGTTATGCGAAAAATCTTCTCTGAAGCCCAGGACTGATATTATACAAGGGAGGCAGCAGCAGATTGTAGTGCATAGAATAAACGGCATTGCATATCCAATACAGCTAAAGGCTAGGAATACTATACACAACCTGTAAATACGAAAAAAATGTGCACTAATTGAGAGCATGCATGGGAAAATCTATAATTAATAATTATATACAAACTATGCAAGTGTTAAGAGATAATTTATCTAACCATGAGGTCAATGTCTGGGGAACTATGCAGCGTGCAAGAAATTGTGAGTAGATTGAGCAAATTATATAGGAAGCGTTAGGCAGGTAGAATTTTGCATTACCTGTACAAATTCGGAGATTCTGCAGATGATGAGTGCCCTCCAAAAATCCATACATTTCCAACAACAAACCACACCGCGAAAAAGCAATCCAAAGCCATCTTGAAATACTCCACAAATGCCTTGAGCCTGCAAGGAAAGAAAAAAAAAAAACAGATATCATGGTTGAGTTACCAACAACCAAAGGAAAAATAAATCTAGGTATTTAATATCAATAACAGATGCAAATATCACTAGACACAATGCCTTCGTGTTAGTAGTTCTCTATGACAAACCAAAGTTGTTACTCGCTACTATTGAACCTCGTACTTTTCACCCACTTGAATGACAACTAACGATCCATATTTCATCAACCTTTGTCTGGCATATTGATGTATATTTTTTTTCCACTTCATCAAATCCAGTTTCACAGAGCAAGAGTATGCACTTATTGTCATCTTGAGTAAACAAACAAAGAAAATTTCAACCAGGCAAAAACTGGAGAAGACATGGGTTCATAGAAATGCAGGATCTAACTTAAATGGTAACATTAAAGAAGAACCTGAAAAGGATATCTTATACAACTATCGGATATGTATATGTACAGTAACAAGAAACGCACAAAGTGGAACGTAAATTTCAAAATAATATGGTAATGAAATAGGGAATAGATTTGGAAAACTCAACAACATCAGTTAACCGCAGAGATAGATCAATCATAAGTTAATCTGGAGAAGCAAATTATAAGATGAATACTTGCACAATCAAAATTCCATCACATATAGAAGGGTCATAGTTCATAGTTCTATACTAGCAAAATGTATGCCCTGTGTATTAAAGCCATATTACAAGGTAGCAAACCATATGTCTATTGCGGACTTTGCCCGGAAACCAGAACAATTACAAGCATAATCCACCGCCACCTTAAACAGAAACTTCACAATACAATTACTCTTTGGCAAAGAAACTACAATTTCTTAGAATACTCCAAGTTCCAACAAATTCCGACATAGCATGTTAATCATTTGTAATCTCTATACAGCTAGGACCAATAAAACCAGGTAAACCCATCAGAGCAGTCAAAATAAATACAAATAATACAGCTCAGAAAAGAGCATTTCATTATGTTATTGCACAGATCAAGCATCATGCTAGCAAGAAAGACATCATCAGTACCTTGCATTTGGTATCCCACTACTTTGAGTGCCCCTGGTTGATGTAATAGTTGTCCGATGGTCTTCCCCTTCAACAACTCTTCTACTCAAGGGACCGCCATTATTGTTTCCCTGAGAAGACTCCAGGCGGCTCTGAGATGCATCCTGATCAGAAACTTGGTTTCGATATCTAAATCGCCAGTATAGAAGGGGAAGGATTGCAGAACAGCCAGATGCATAACCGACAACCCATGTTCTCAAAGGAGCACGGGGTTTCTCATGCTTTGACAAAGATAAGACAGTAACAGCTGCAATTATTTGGCTAAGCGTTAACATAAGCTCCACTGATATCCACAAGCCAGAATTTTGTGGACTTCTTTGGCGGCCTCGACTATTTCCCCTCCGTATAAGAGATGAGTTCCTGGACATTGGTCCACCAGAAAAAAGCTGAGGCTGATACACAGGAACCCTTGAACTAGTAGACGGCTGATCTTCATCTAGGTGTTGCTCCAAGCCACTAGACGGCCTTTCATGTGCTGAACTAGATGAAGCATCACTGCTACCAACAACGTCAATAACATGTTCACTATCATTACGTGAGTCTGCATGCTCCATCAACAAAGGGACTTTGCTTATTTGGCTTTTACGATGAAGTCCAAGTTTGGGAGAAGCCATCCGATTCCACTGAGCAAAAACCACACAGAGAAAACATGGGACGACAAACTAGTATTTCAACTCTCTAAAAACTAAATGGACAATATGATGCATTCACTTGAACTTAATTTAACAACTGCAACCAGATTATGCAGTCCCTGCATCGTTTCGGAGTAGATAATGAAGAAGGTCAGAAACAGGGTACTAATTAATCCACATTTAGAAAATGCTGAATGTTCAACGAAACCCAATAATAAAGCAAAACAAACCACGGGGAATTCAGCATTACTGTTCCATTTTTATCACTTACATTCCCCTAACTCGTCCCTGAAAGCCCCAACTCTAACTCTGATTAAACCTAACAGCAATCGATACTCCCCACTGTTTCACAACCCAACAAAACCTCGCTAACCAATACTACAACTCTCCACACTGCAATTAGGTCAATAACAGAACCTCAACAAATTGGGGGAAAAAACTCTATTGAACTTGAAAAAAACTAAATAGAACCAACATAACCGAACTCAAATTTGAAAAACTATGCAAATACAAACACAATTAGCATATTTCTAGCAATTAAATGAAGATAACTATTTTTCGATTAAACCAAGAAATGCCAGTTTAAACAAACCTCTTCTCAGAAGTCAAACAACAAAACCCCAATTGATTCTCATATCTGCAAATACAATCCCATCAACACGATACATGAATCAATTTCACCAAATTAAATTGTTCTAAAAACTTATATCCACATTAGACAAATCAAACAAAATTACCAACGAAAGCGAAAATTTCTAAAAAAAAAAAAAAAATTGTATTGGGAATTGTTATGCAATTCAACTACCTAATAACAAACCGATTAACCATGCATTTCGCAGCTAAATTATACAATTATTCACCCTAAAACCACCCCCACCCAAAAATAAATAAATAAAATAAAATAAAATTACTGACCAAATAAAGAAAGTCTGACGCAAGGATAATCAGATGAAGTGTCTGCGGATGAAAGCTTTGAATCATTTGAGATTTTAGTTCTCACTTTTTTTCCGAAATATAATATTCACACTTTTTTCGTTTCCCTTTTTCTATATATATATTTGTTGTATTAATAATGTGCTAGCTAGAATAGTCACCCAAGAATATTCGATTTATGAATTTTTTTTTGACATGATTTGTATTATGTTATGCATTTATTTTTATTAATGAAAATGTATGTAACGAGCCATTTGAATAAGTAGTCATGTTTTAAAGTTACAAGTTTAAACAAAAATAAACTGAGTACTTTGTGAAATAAACAATTGCAAATAAACAAAAAATAAATAACACCAATATCTATAATGATTCGACCGTAAGTTCTATATTTATTATTCAAGCCTACACAGGTGATATGTATTATTTAAGGTAAAAAACATGATTACAAAATTAAAGAGTTATTCATGAACACAAACCCTACCTTCCTTTCAAGGCGTATCTCTTAAGATATGATATATCTTTTTGTATCTTGTATATTAAGTTAGTATAGATATTGTATATCTTGTATATCTTTTCCATTAAGTTAGGAAGATATGATTCTAGTCTATATATACCTCTTTGTAAATCTTTATTATTGAAGTGAAATAAAGGGATTTATTTCTCTACATGGTATCAGCCTAACATTGGCATAAACCCTAACCCTATTATTTCCTTCCACTCCCGTCGTCTGCGCTTATCTCTCGGCCGTTCATGGCTGCTGCAGTCGACCCGAATGACCTTCCCACCTTACCATTATCCACCATCATACATATGGTCAATATCAAGCTCACCTCATCAAATTATCTACTTTGGCATGCCCAAATAGAACCGCTACTTATCACACAAAACTTCATGCCATATGTTGATGGATCTGTCGTGCCTCCGCCGCGCCTAATCGCCAACGCCGCAGCCGGTGATTCTCTTAATCCGGAGTATTCCAAGTGGTATTCTCGCGATCAACTTATTAAGCTCTTCCTGGTTTCAACCCTCACTGAAGAGTCTATGGCAATTATCATAGGCTGCTCGACGTCCCGCGACGTCTGGTCGGCCCTTTCTCGCTCGTACAGCCATCGCTCCAAGGCTCGAGAACTCAGCCTGAAAGATGATCTTCTCTCCACTAAGCAGGGCGATCTCTCCGTCACAGACTATGGTCGCCGATTTAAGTCTCTTTGTGATCAGTTATCTGCCATTGGACGTTCGGTTGATCCCTCGGACAAGTCGCACTGGTTTCTACACGGTCTTTCTTCCGCGTTCGCAAATTTCACGGCCGCTCAGATGGCCATCGAACCACTCCCTGATTTTGACACGTTACTCGCTCGTGCACTGAGTCATGAACTTTTCCTCAAAGCATCTGGTTCTTCTTCTGCCGCACCTGCTATGGCCCTTTATACATCGACTAAACCTCGAGAGTCTGGCGGCAAGCAGAATTCCTCTCGCGGTCGCGGCAAGTCTTACAATGGAAATCGCAAGAACCGTAAGCCTTGGTGTTATTTTTGCAGGGAAACTGATCACGATCCTTTTGATTGCCCAAAACGTTTTGATCGGTCCTTCACTCGCGCCTCTCGACCACATCAAACAGCAAATCTTGCCGAGGCGTTTTCTGCTCAGTGTGAAATAGAGCCGTCGTCTGTCTCGGATTGGTATTTGGACACTGGAGCCTCTGCACACATATCTGCAGATCGCTCTTCCTTGGATGCCGTGCAACCCTACACAGGCAACGATTATGTTGCAGTTGGTAATGGTGCTCGTCTTCAAATCACTCATACTGGATCCTTATCTCTTTCGGATTCTCTGTCTTTATCTCCTGTTCTTGTTGTGCCGTCTATTACTAAAAATTTATTATCTGTTAGTAAACTTACATCTGACTATCCTGTTGATGTTCTGTTTACTGGTTCACAGCTTCGCATTCGGAATCGGGACACAGGCCAGATTCTTGCAACCGGCGTGCGTAGGCATGGTTTGTACTTGCTCCATCGCCCCTTCCCTGCTCTCGTTGTCGCCGTCAAACATTCCCTGCCCATTGCCCCTGCTCAAACATGGCACAATCGTCTTGGTCATCCGTCCGTCAACATTATTTGTCTTCTAACAAAACTTAATTTATTATCTACGTCTTCTCCAGTTTCATTAGATAGCCTATGTTCGTCATGTCAATTAGCTAAAAACTCTCACTTACCTTTCAATGTTTCTGAAAAACGGGCTTCTGCTGTTTTAGATTTAATACATTGCGACCTCTGGGGTCCCTCACCTATTACTTCACATTCTGGTTTTCGATATTATGCCGTCTTTATAGATGATTTTTCTCGTTTTACCTGGTTTTATCCTTTGCGTGCTAAATCTGATTTCTTTGCCACCTTTCTTAGTTTTCATGCATTTGTTGAAACTCAATTTTCAAGAAAAATTAAAAAAATTCCAATCTGATGGTGGCACAGAATTCACAAACACACGCCTTCAAACTCATCTTCAAAATTCTGGAATACATCATCTTATGTCCTGCCCGTATACACCCTCTCAAAATGGTAGAGCAGAAAGAAAACATCGCCATATCACTGAAATGGGTCTTTCCTTACTTTTCCACTCTTCCGCGCCACTTCCTCTATGGGTAGAAGCCTTCAGTACTGCAGTCTATATCATAAACAGAATTCCAACCCACATTCTTAAAAACGTCTCTCCCTATGAGCTCATTTATCACTCTTCACCTTCTTATGCCTCTTTTAGGACTTTTGGGTGTCGGGTTTTTCCGTGTCTTCGAGATTACACTAAACATAAGCTCCAGCCTCGCAGTCTTCCCTGTATTTTTGTCGGTTATAGTACCAGTCACAAGGGTTATAGGTGCTTGGACCCCGACACGTCCCGTGTCTACATCACTCATTCCGCTCGCTTCGACGAAACCCTCTTCCCTTATTCTCGTCTCGGTAAACCCCAATCTCTCTCTCTTCTAGAGCTTACTGAGTACTTCGATTCCCAACCACCGGCCTCTCATCCCGTCGGTGATATCACTCCCACGATGGGTGATACCCCTCGGACATCTAAACCTTGCACCCTATGCCAACCGGATCCTAGCCCGCAGCCTATTCAACCTACGCCTGCATCCCCGCCAAACTCACCTCTTCGAGTCTTGCATGAACCTGCTGCGAACCCTCCTCCGAATATTCAACCTCAGCCCAACTCACCCCCTGAAGCACCTGCCGTACCCCCTCCCGTGCATGAGCAACGTCATCCCATGCAAACGCGCGCGAAGTCGGGGATCTTCAAACCTCGCTATCCGGTTGACATTAATATGGTTTCTGTGTTTTCTGTTTCTGCAGCGTTGCCTGAACCGCGTGGTATTAAGACGGCACTCAAGATTCCAGAATGGGTTTCGGCCATGAAAGAAGAACTCTCGGCTCTACACAAAAACAATACGTGGACTTTGGTTCCACGTCCCTCTCATGCAAATGTGGTTGGTTCTAAATGGGTCTACCGTACCAAGGTTAAAGCAGATGGTTCAGTTGATCGTTACAAAGCCCGTCTTGTGGCTCAAGGGTTTAGCCAAGTGCCTGGGTTTGATTTCACTCATACTTTCAGCCCTGTTGTCAAAGCTTCAACAGTCCGTATTGTTCTTGCTATTGCTGTTATGAATTCTTGGTCACTACATCAGCTAGACGTTAAAAATGCCTTTCTGAATGGAGTTCTAGCCACACCTGTTTACATGGAACAACCGCCGGGCTTCATTGACTCTCGCCTCCCGTCGCATGTCTGTTGTCTGCAAAAAGCAATTTATGGTCTTCGTCAAGCACCGCTGGCCTGGTACCAGCGCTTTCGGTCTTTTCTTCTCTCGGTTGGTTTTCTCTGCAGTGCTTCTGACACCTCTCTATTTGTGCTTCGTCAGAACTCAACCCTCATTTACTTGCTAGTTTATGTTGATGACATTATCATTACCGGAAATGACTCATCGGCTATTCTCGCTCTTATGGCTCGATTAAACAAGGAGTTTTCAACAAAAAATCTTGGTAATCTTGGCTACTTTCTCGGCCTCGAGGCTCATCACTCCTCCACAGGTATTTTTCTTACTCAAACCAAGTATGCTCTGGATATTCTACAGCGAGCAAAAATGACCGACGCCAAGCCCGTATCCACGCCGCTTGCTCCTGGCGTATCTTATACTGCCGTTGGTGAATCCTTCGAAGACCCCACTCTATACCGTTCTCTGCTTGGGGCTTTGCAATATCTCACCATCACTCGGCCGGACATTGCCTATTCCGTCAACACGTTGAGTCAGTTCCAGCAGTCTCCGACTATTGAGCACTTTCAAGGATTAAAGCGAATTCTTCGCTATGTCAAAGGTACAGCTCGTTTTGGTCTAACATTCTCCAGAGGCTCTACTACACTTCATGGTTTTTCTGATGCGGATTGGGCAAGGTGCCCCGACACGCGTCGCTCAACATATGGGTATGCTATCTTTCTTGGCCCTAATCTAGTCTCTTGGAGTGCGAAAAAGCAGCCTACTGTGTCTCGTTCAAGTTGCGAATCCGAGTATCGAGCCATTGCGAACACGGCTTCTGAAGTTCTTTGGGTCGAGAATTTGTTGCGTGAGCTACATGTCAAGCTAGCATCGAGACCGTGCATCTTTTCTGACAATTCAAGTGCTCTTTTTCTAACTCAAAATCCGATATCTCACAAACGGGCAAAGCATATTGACATCGATTATCACTTCGTACGGGAATTGGTTTGTTCGAATAAACTACGAACAAAGTTCATAAGCTCTGATGAACAAGTAGCAGATATATTTACAAAGAGTCTATCGAAGAAGCTTTTTGATTACTTCTGTTCCAAGCTTCGTCTACATCCGTCTTCGCTTGCGGGGGGGTCTTAAGATATGATATACTCCCTCCGTCCCGCAACATTAGTCCTGTATTCCGTTTTGGTCTGTCCCGAACATTAGTCCTGTATTCCCGAAATGGCAAAAATTAGGGTTTAGTAATCACTTAATTAACAAATTTAATTAAGAGAATAAATTAAGTAAAAAAAAAAAATAAACACCCAACCCCCCCTCCCCAACCCTAATCGCACACACACTTTCTCATTTCAGTGTGTGCGCCGCTCTCGATCCCTCTCCTCACCCCCTTTCTGCGAACTCTCCGCCGTTCTTCTCCCCCTCCGTTCTCCACTTTTTATCCTCTCCGCCGCCGTTCTGCTCCCCCTCCGCAGTCCCTTTCACCGTTCTGCTCCCCCTCCGCCGCCGTTCTGCTCCCTTTCACCGCTGTTCTCACACCGCACAACGAAACCCTAATTTCTGTAATCCCCTAAAATCGTCACACCGACGGCCGTGCTCCCCACCCTTCGATCTCCCCACCTTCCGATCTACCCACCCTCCGATATACCCACCTTCCGATCTACCCCGCGAAGGAAACCCTAGCCGATCTACCCACCCTAGCCGATCTACCCACCCTAGCCGATCTACCCACACCTTCCGATGGATGCTGTCGCGCCTCTGTCGCCGTTGTCCGTGGCCGCAGCTGGTGACGACGTTGACCGCGGAGAATGTGCCGCGCCTCTGTCGCCGTTCTCCGTCGCCGCAGCTGGTGACGACGTTGCCCGCGGTGGTTCTGCCGCGCCTCTCTCGCCGTTCTCTGTCACCGTACGTGGTGACGTCGAAGCCGCCGGGACGGAGGAGGCTTCAGGGGCCGATTTGCTTGCTGGGGTTGATCTGAGCGGCGTGGAGGATGAAGCCGTGGAGACTGCAGAAGACAATGGTCTTCGAGCCTTGTGGAGGTTGAGGAGGGAGGTTCTAAGGGCTTTCTGGAAAAGCCAATTTCCAGAAATCAGGTGATATCTACCCTTTTGGAATTGATGGTTTTTGGATATGTTGGTTCTCATGCGTACTTGGAAATGATGAGTTTGTTATGATCCTATGACCCTACTGCTGCATGTGATATGTGATGCTGTGTCTGTTCAAGTTGGATATGTTGGTTCTGCTGCATGTTTGGACATGATGAATTTGTTCTGATCCTTATGCTCTATTTGCTTGCTCATGCTGCTGTGTCCCTTGTATGGATCAGTTGGTTATGCTGCATGTTTGGAAATGATGAGTTTGTTCGGATCCTTATGCTCTATTTGCTTGCTCATGCTGCTGTGTCCCTTCTATGGATAAGTTGGTTCTGCTGCTTGGTTGGAAATGATGAGTTTGTTCTGATCCTTATGCTCTATTTGCTTGCTCATGCTGCTGTGTCCCTTCTATGGATAAGTTGGTTCTGCTGCTTGGTTGGAAATGATGAATTTGTTTAAAAAAGCTGTGGGATAAATGGGTTCAAACCTGAAATGATGTTCATTGTTCACTAATCCATCAAAAACTACATTAGTGATGCATTTTAGGTCTGAAATGAGTTAATCTGAGCTGAAGTGGTTCCATTAATGTCTGCAGGGTTAATTTTTCTGCATAATCTTTACAAAAACACCACATATAGCTGCACATCTTTACAAAAACCATAACATGCAGCATATCTATACAAAAATCAAAATGTTCCACCATTTTCTGCACAAAAGTGTGTCTGCATCTGCATCTACACAATCTCCATCCCTAAATCCAACATGAGCTTCTCATTACCTGGCCCATGTCCTTCTTCCATCATGTACTTTATGCAATCTTTCACCAGCTGCATTGGCACTTCTAGATTCTTAGGCAAGTCTTGCTGCAATATTAAAGCATCCTTCTTCATGTGTGGGATTTTGTAGTTATTGCAGCCTTTTATCTTCAAAACTTCTTCAAAACATGACTGTAATGTGAGAAAAACTTTGTTCAAAGTCATAGGCTGTAGTGCACTAAAGCTTGATGTAACTGCATTCACAAGATCATTGGTATTTTTGCATGCTTGCTGTTGCTGCAAACTTTGAATTGCCCTAAAGAATCCTAGGTCATTCACATTCATATCCCACAGTTGTTTTAGACATGTTAATGCTATCAGCTAGGGCTCGAATTGTACCTCTTTTTTGGTAATGAACTTGTTCAATTTGCTCTATGTTTAACTTGCCTGCTGGTTTGTTCCCTTTGCCTTGTCTGTTTGCTCCAAATTTGATGCATTCACCTCTTTCTCTTTGGGATCTTGCAGCTTTCCATATTCGTGACACACTCCTCAGAGATAGATGATGTTTTGCTGCAGCCTATCCCATCCTACCCCTCTCTGGTTTGCCATTCTTGCTGTGAAGAAGCAAGAATTGCACAATTTCTGTTGCTGCAGCCTCTGAAACATCTTTTTCTTTTCCCATTTGTATTTTGTGGATGATTTGTGTTGTTTGTAGCAAAAAAAATGGTTGATGGATATGTATTTATAAACTGAAACTTGTGGGAAATTTGAATTTTGGTTGTTAGTTTTCAGATTGTTTTTTGAGGGAAATTTGAATGTTTGGATGATGTAATGAAATCAGTTTTTTGCCTCCTTTTCCCATTTTTTAATTTCGAATTTTTTTCCTTTTTTTTTTTTGGATTAAGTGTTAATCTTGTTTACTAATTGTACCATTAGAATCCCTTATTACTTTCGTCTTGGTATCTGTGCCGAACACAAACCAGACTAATGTTGCGGGACGGAGGGAGTATCTTTTTGTATCTTGTATATTAAGTTAGTATAGATATTGTATATCTTGTATATCTTTTCCATTAAGTTAGGAAGATATGATTCTAGTCTATATATACCTCTTTGTAAATCTTTATTATTGAAGTGAAATAAAGGGATTTATTTCTCTACAGTATCTACTTAAAGCATACATAGGCTCAGCCTATCTCATAAAAATGTCAGGTTTGGGCTTCTTTAATGACCTATATAATTAAACAGGTTTAGGCTCGGGTTTCAAATCCGATCTTTCTAGTCTAACAGGCCGGCCTACTTAAATAATATATTATATATTTATTATTGTATATAAAAAATTGAATTCAAAATTTAATACAACTTGAATATTTATACTAGTAGTTTATATTTTAAAGTCTGAATTAGTTTCAAGGACTCATTTCAATTTTGAAATAGATTTAAATAGTTTCTCTTATTTTTTTATTAAGTTAAGTTATCTACATACATATATATAATTTATAAAATAAATAATGTATTTCTGATTTAAAAATATATTTTTTAATTATTAAATAGGCTTAAATAGGTCTCAAGTAGGCTAATAACTCGACCTATATCACTAAAAAAGTCACGCTAAGGTCTTTATAAAAGCATATGATAGTAAATACGTCAGACCTAGGCTTAGTGGTTTTTTTGCAGACCAAGGTCTATCGGAGCAAAGTCTACCTAGGCTCGACCTATTTCCACCCCTATATCTATACTATGTTATCGGGTAAAATTGTACCCCAAAAATTATTTTTTTACTATGTATGTGCTTTTTTAGTATTTTTATATATATTTGCATTTTATATATTGATATTTTCACATAGTATATTCCTATTTTAATTTAATTTATATATTAATTATAAATTCTTCAATCTGCCATTGTCTCAATCTAGAGTGACTAACTCAACTAGCAGCTACATTGTATTGAAGCAAGTTTACAATGGTAGGAAGTATGAGTATTAAGGATAAATTCCTAGATATATAAGGAATATCAATCCAGGCATTGTAAAGATATACAAATCCTAATTCATCTTAATAAATTAATACTTATCCAAATTTTATACTGATAAAGATATTCGTATAAAGATAAATTCTTTATACGAGGCTAGATATTTCATATGCAGTTGAAGTTGCCAGCAGTTTACGGAGAGGCCTACGAGATGCATCACAAGTAGGGATGTCAATCGGGCTAACCCGTCGGGTTTCGGGTTAACCCATCGGGTTTCGGGCTAATCCTATCGGATTGCGGGCTATTCGGTTTGGATTGAATCGGGCTGAATTTTTTTCGGGCTAAAAATTCTTGAACCTAACCCTAACCCATCGGTTTTCGGGTTGACAATATTTACAAGTTTATTTTTGTAAATATTTTATTAAAATATTTTAACAACCCCTAAAACAAAATTAAAAAAATAATGAACCAACATAAATAAAAGACATCAAATAACAATATATTTGCGGAAAAAAGTGATAAGTGGATAATCGTAGTTTGAAAAGAAAAAAACATCAATCATTGTATACCAACTAATTTAAGTAATAGAAGTACATTTCTCAACGTATAAAATGATAAAATAATGTTTAAAAAATTAAATATAGTTTTCACTTGGGTGAACATAACAACGTGTGGCTAAAGGTTCTCGAAAGGAATAAATGAGTAGGTACGCTAATCTATATATCTATGTAATATATTAAAATAGAGTAGTAGTTATTTTTAAATTGGAGGGAACAGTTATTCTTAATAATCCTAAAATTATGGCTAAAATTTTGGTAATACAAATAAATCATTTTTAATAAAATTAATGGGCATCATTTTCAATCTAATTAGATATGAGAATTTTGAAATATAAAAAATTTAATTATAATTTAAATTAAAATTAAATAATAATATTATTGTTACTTTAATGTGCATATATACAAAATAAAATTATAATTTATTATTATTATTATACCTTTAAACCTTATTGGATATAATATAATATTCATATTTATGTTGTGATATACATTTGCTTATTTAAATCATAAATAATTTTTGAAACATTCATTTTTTTACTATACTTAAATATAATAATTTTGTTCCATGTAGAGTGAAATATTAGTTTATATTTAAAAAAATTATATGCAATTTTTGAGTTGTGATTAATGCTTTTTGTATATAGTCTTTTAAATAAATGAATTGGGAAATATTAATAATTCTAAAGATATGTTCCCTCCGTTCCCACCTCAATTGTCCCACTTTCCTTTTTCGTCTGTCCCACCTCAATTGTCTCATTATTTAAAAAGACAACTTTTTCACACTCAACAATAAAATATTAATTTAACCCAATTTATTTTACACTCATACTCATTGGTTATTGTGTCCGGTCCACCCGGGACAATTCAGCCGGGACGAAGGGAGTATTTTGATTGTTAGGGAGAATTCAAAAATCAAACCGGAAAGGTCAAAATTATGTATCCAAATTTATTAAACAAATAAAAAATTTTATTAGGTGTATTTTAATTTTCTTTTTTAATTGAATTTTATAAAAATAATTTTATTTATTCTAATATGTTTTAAAATTTTAAATATATTGCATTATTGTCAAAAATATATATAATTTGAAAAAAGTACTTCCTCTATCCCATTAAAATTATCCCACTTTTTTTCGACACAGGAATTAATGCTATGAGTGTAGAATGCGTTGAGTAGAATTAATATTTTATGGATGAATGTGAAAAAATATACTATTTTTATAAATGAGACTAATAAAGTGCGACAAACAAAAAAAGAAAGTGAAATCATTCGTGCGGGACAAAGGAAGTATATATTTGTGTATTCTTCTTTAACATAAAAAAAAGGATAATTAAATAAATTGAGTTGAGTATAAATTAATATGTATACATACTTTAATATTTCAATTAAAAATGTTAATAATATTAAATATTAATCGTGCAACGCACGGGTACAATTCTAGTAATATATGAAAAGAAAATAGCCTACCATAACCGTTCCCGCCAAAAGTTTTTGTTCTAATTTTATATTATTTTTTTTATTTTTTTATTATGTTACACAAAATTAGATATAAGATATTATAGATATATAATTATAATATAAAATATAACAAAATTATATATTTTTTATTTTTTCATTAAAATATTTTATCTCACCAATTTATTAAAGGAGATAATTATCTTTTCCGTGCAATGCTCGGGTGTATATATATAGTAAACAATGATAAAAAAATTAACAAAACTATTATAATATAGATATATAGTAAAAAATGATAAAATATAACAAAATTATATTTATTACTTTTATTTAAAACATTATATCTCAGTAATTTATTATATTTACTATTTTAAATAAAATAAATATAACATCTTTTATGAGATAATATTTTAAATCAAATAGAAAATAATTTTTATTATATTATATTAAGTATAATAATAAAAAAATTATATATATGTAAGAGATTTCTAAAAAAATTAAGATATACATAAAAAAAAATTAATTAAATTTTAATATTACAAAATAAAAAAACGTATATTTCATTCGCGCATCGCGCGGGTTCAAATCTAGTTAATGAGTATAGTAGGATATAAATGATATTAGAAATAATAAATAATAAATTATTAAATATTGACGGACCTATGGGCTGACCCGCAACCCACCGGGCTCAGCCCGTTTGGACCGCCAACCCGTCGGGTTCAACCCGTTCGGTTAAAAATAATTTTGCGTTGGAGATTTTTTACCCTAACGCGCATTTTAGCCCACCGATTTTGGGCTTTATTGACATCCCTAATCACAAGGAAGTTAAGCAAGTGATACGATACCTTCGAGGCACTATGCACATCGAACTAGTGTTTCGAAGAGGAGAACAAGGCGATGAAGAGGTAGTGGGTTATTTTGAAAGTGATATTGCATGTGACCAAGATGATATAAAAAGCACAAGAGGCATGTCATTGTACATTAACGTCTGTCTTATCTCGTGGAACTCACATAAACAAAAGACAGTTGCACTTTCGACGTGTGAAACATAGTTCATAGCAGCAGCAACAACAACATGTCAAGCGTTGTGGTTAAAAGTACTGTTGTTTGAACTGACTGGTTCAAGATCAAAGACAGTGAAACTCTTCGTTAACAAAAAATTTGCTTTCGCACTAATGAAGAATATAGTCTTCAATGGTCGAAGCTAGCACATCGACACGAAGTATCATTCATTCGAAAATGTGTCGAAGCAAGTCAAATCAAGGTAGAATTTGTTCGAACTAATGAGCAAAAGGCCGACGCACTAACAAAAGCTTTACTAACACTGAAGTTGGCAAGTTATGTGATATTTGCTCGGAGTTTGAGATCTCGAACCACTAAAGTAATAAGGGGGAGAATGTTGAAAATTTACTCATTTATTTTAAAAGGTTTGATTTCCTTATCTAATTTGGATAGGAATCTAAACTAATTAGGAAGATACAAATGCATCCTAGTTTTCTTATAAATAGGGGTAATAGTAATTTTCATTGTTTGAAATAGAATATAATTCACTTTTTTCAAAGAGTTTTATAATCTTTGCATTTTTCGTCAATTATTAATAATTTTTGGGTTATGAGGACAAACAATGTGTATTTTGAAATTATTTAATTCATTTTAGATTGTGGGATTCTTAAATTGTTTTCATTATTTTGACTATATTCCGCCGTTCAAATCGAACCAATCAAGTCGTGAAACTCATGTTTCTTCATTGCCATTTTGGGGTTTCAATTTCACAACAGGTAATTCATTTATTATATGTGGAATTATTATATAACAAACCCTACCATCATTCTATATATGTATTGAGTTGACTTTGATTTATGTTGTATGTATTTATTATTATTATTATTATTATTATTATTATTATTATTATTATTATTATTATTATTATGTGTTCATGCTACTCTAAACAAGAAAATGTGATATACCTGCCACTGTTAAACTCAATGAGTTTGTTGGTAGTTGTATTTTTACTTGAGTAACGGTAGGGATATATACATAATCAATTCCAAAATCTTTTTTTAAAAGGGTTTTTTTTATATATATATATTTGAGATGTATGATAAGTTGATAACAAACTTCAAAATTCATTCAAATAATAGATACAAAGTAGATTATTTCATAAAGCTTTTTTAAAAATGGAAAACTTTCTATTTTTGTGGGATGATTTAATTTTTTTCCTCCACGAATCTATGGTCAATTGATCATGAGTAAAATGTTTCAATTACTGAATTTATGGCGTTCATTCCTTTATTTGAATCCACTTACAATTTAAAGAGGACGCCTTTATGTTATGTTTTTTCGGCCACTGTCGCCGTTACACACCCCTAATTATCGCCGGATCTCGAGGATCTCTATGATCGAGAGTCCTTTCCACCGGAATGAGGAGCAGCTTGAACCGGACATCTTCGTGCAGCCAACAACAACAGGAGCAACTTCACATGATGTCTGCACCGACTTCAGATAACCCGCAATATTTGTAGAGCGCCGATGATGGACTTCAGATGTGCGAAGTCGTTCAATCTATTCCGTCAGTACGATTGGCTTAGAACTCACACGAGGACACCCTGTCGTACACCCAAACCATTGGAGAAGACGATGACTGCTACCCCTAGAAGATCTACCCATCCACTATATAGAACTCTCACTCAATGAAGAGAGAAAATACCAAGACATGGAAGATCTCGCCGGAAGCACTCACCGAAATACTCAGAAATTTATAGAGAGGGGAGAACAATGTGTAGAGAGGGAGAAATGATGTGGCGCATAAAGGGAATTTTCTTATCCTCGAATTAATGACCAATTGATTATAAAATGTACACCCCGACCTGTCATATTAGGGACGAAGGAGAATGCAAAAAACCAAATGTTGTTAAGTGCGATAGAATTAATATTTTATTAGTTAATGTGAAAAAATTTATTTTTTTAGAAAATATGATTAATAAATGGAACAGACCAAAAATGAATATGAGACTAATATGACGGAACAGAGGTAATATCAATTTAGGACAATTAAATACATGAAAGATCATTACATTTTCAATCTATAAATTGATATTGAGAATTATTGGAATCTTCAATTTAAGAATTCATTTTTTTGACTCATAAATTAATTAACTAATTTTCGAAATTTGTATTGATAATGCATAATCCTTATAAAAAAAGTGCTTTAATCACTTTGATTTAAAATTGAGCGACCTATTTCATCCTTTACTAATTACTGCCCATGATACATTATGAGTGCTGCATCAGACGTTATTAAAAAAAAGAAAACTAACAATTTATTTTTAAATAAAATACAACAAAAATTATAAAAAAAGAGTTACAAATTTCTTTATTTATGGGATAAAATCCTATTTGTATAAAATTGTGTTTACTGTTGAGGCGGTGCCATGATTTGCAGAGTGAAAAAAGCAGCATTTCATAATTTGAATTTCATTTTGGTGTTGCTGCTTTTCCATACAAGAAGAAACATACAAACAAAAACAGCCCAGTTGAAATAATTGAATTCATTATTCATCCCTCCCCCTTCTTTTTTCCCCCAATTTTACCCATCATCAATGTAATTTTCCATAATTAAGCCCTGACAACTCACATACATATCCACGCACTTCTCCCCCCTTTCTCTCTCTACAAGTACACACACATGGATGCTTTACTTATTTCCTGCTGAAGATCCAACTTTTACCAGTATTTTGCATGTGTGTGTTCATTTCCCCCATCCCTATCCAAGAATCCTAGGTGTTTTTGATTTAAATACTGCCCTAAATGCATATTCATTCACTGCCATACACATACACATGTAGGATTTACTGTTCATGTGCGGATACCGACAATTTATTGCAACAAATCCTCTCTCATATGCATTTTACCGTGGCGGGGTGGTTTTAGGCTGGCTCCCTTCTTTATTTAACTGAGATTTTTGGTGTGAATTGTGGTAGAGTATGTAGCAAGTTTTTTTTTTTTAAAAAGATCTCATCTTTGTTCAATTTATGATAAATTTGTAAGGGATTGTTAATCAGTATTTTTTTCTCCAGATCCTCATTTTTATTTTATTTTTTTTGATCTAGCATGCATCGTATATGTGGGCTAGGTTTTAATTCGCTTCCTACATTGCAATTTAACTAGTTTGTAGCAAGCTCCATTATTTTTGGTGTAATTTTTAATCAGTTGAGGCAAAAGAAAATGTGGAAGCAGATACTGAATAAGTTTCCGCGGAAATCCCAGAAATCGGATCGTGATTTGGCCAGAAACCCTAATGCGGGTCCCAACATACTTGGTTCGGGCCGGACAGCTTCCGGCAACTCTGCTGCCAAACGGGCTTCAGCTGCGGTGTTTCCGGCCAGCGTGATTGCAGGAATTGAGCCGTTGCTCGCATTCAAGGATGTTTCAAATTCAGAAAAGATGAATCTCTTCATTAGTAAGTTGAGTCTTTGTTGTGTTGTGTTTGATTTCACTGATCCTGCAAAAAATGTTCAAGAGAAGGATCTTAAACGAGCCACATTGCTCGAGCTCGTTGAATTTGTATCCGAAAACCCTCCAAAGTTTTCTGAGCCTGCGATTTTAGCATCTTGCAAAATGTGTTCCATTAATTTGTTCCGTGTATTTCCACCCAACTGTCGATCAAGAAGCTCCAGTTCGGGTGAAAATGAGAATGATGATGAGCCCACATTTGACCCTGCTTGGTCACACTTGCAGTTAGTTTATGATTTCTTGCTCAAGTTTGTCACTTCATCTTCTTTGGAAGCGAAGGCAGCGAAGAAGTATGTTAACAACGACTTCATAGTGAGAATCATTGATTTGTTGGAGTCAGAGGATCCAAGGGAAAGGGATTGTTTGAAGGCGATTCTACATAGGGTTTATGGGAAGTTTATGGTTCATAGGCCGTTCATCAGGAAGTGTATCAGCAATGTGTTCTACAGATTTGTGTTTGAGGTGGAGAAGCATAATGGCATTGCAGAACTGTTGGAGATTTTTGGGAGTGTGATCACGGGTTTTGCCTTGCCCTTAAAGGAAGAGCATAAGATATTCTTTTGGAGGGCATTGGTTCCACTGCACAAGCCAAAGTCACTAGGGGTTTACTTTCAGCAGCTTTCATATTGTGTGACTCAGTTCGTTGAGAAGGAGCCGAAGCTGGCTAGCAACTTGATTCAGGGGCTGCTGAAATATTGGCCGATTACAAATAGCCAGAAGGAGGTGATGTTTTTGGGCGAGGTGGAGGAAATCCTGGAATTAATTAGCATGGCTGAGTTCCAAAAAGTGATGGTTCCGTTATTTTGTCGCATTAGGCAATGCATAAATAGCTATCACTTTCAGGTAACTTTTCCTTTTTTCTGTTGTAAATCTCTATGTTACAGTTGGTCACTTATTCGTTATATTGGCACGTGTCGTATGAATTATTTATGATACACAGTAGCTAGGCGTGCGAAAAGTACTCGTGTTCATGATGAAAGTATTAGATTGTGATGGCCAATGGATAAGTGTTTATTTTCTCTATCATTTTTATTGACATTAGTCATTGACACTTTGTCTTCTATCGGAATTATGAGCTTTCCTTTTTAACCTCAACTTGGAGTCTTGGATGATATTATTATTGTCCATTTAAATCATAATTTTCAATGTGAACCTCTTGCACATGTTCATTTTGATGAATTATTTACCTTTAAGCTGCAATGGGATCTGGCTGACCGCCTTGTTTGTGACTTACAACTCGCTAGGGAGGCAAAAAGAAAAAAGATCTGCACCAAGTATAGGTTGCCTTGGATTGTTTATGTTAATTCCAAAACTCACTGTATGAGTTGGTAAAAGTATGTGTAAAATTTTGCTTCAGATTAGAAACTCTTGAAATACCTGCCGGAATCTAATGTTTCAGAATATGCAAGTGTGTGAGCTTTTGTGTTCAATGCATTGTTAACGGGATAGGAGTTCTTGATTAATACTGATGCAATAGTAGGAAACAGATATTGGAATGGGAAAGTTGATAAATTAGCTTCACTGTGTGTTTTCATTTCGGATTTTTATAGAAGGATGTCTTTATTAAGGAATCTCTAGGTTGATGGTTAAATTTGTCAGATCAATAATTTGATCCCTGGGGATTCACCCTGGTTGATATACATCATACATATTTGATTGATGGGGTTTTATTCATCTTGCAATAATTGATCCCTTGAATCAAAACCTAGTTTCGCTGTCTCGTTCTATCTTTAATGCATTGCTCTGACCCCACACACCTTGGATTTGAAAAGAGCAACATGCCAAGATGGTCTGCATCACTTTTGTCTACTCTTTGCACATGATCTATCCTTATGCACTCTCCTTTGCGCTGCAGGTAGCTGAGAGGGCTCTATTCCTTTGGAACAATGATCAGATCCTGAGTCTAATAGCTCACAATCGGCAAGTCATATTGCCGATAGTCTTCCCGGCTCTAGAATTCAATGCTCAAAACCACTGGAACCAGGCTGTTCTAAACCTTACCATGAACGTAAGAAAGATGGTGACAGAAATGGACGACGCCCTGGTATCAGCTTGCATCTCCAATTACCAAGAGCAGCAAGAAAAAGTAATTTCCTCGGTTGAGAAACGGAAGCTGGTGTGGGAACACTTGGAGAGCGCGGCAAGTCTCCAGCCGATGGCCCGGAACACTGCCGTTCTGGTAACAACGCATTAAACATCCTGTTTATAACCTTCCTTTGTCTGTCTGGGTGCTTGTTGCAGAGTCAGTCATTCCCCTTGCATTGTTAAGCTTATCGAGCTGCCACCTTGTTGTTGTTTCAGTATCTAATCTTTCTACCTTCTACTTAGACATGCCTGATTACCAGTGCCATCTTCCCCAGTGGATAGTTTTATCTACTTTTTTTTTTTTGGGACTTCACTTAATATTGTTGGCAGTGTATCTGTTTTGAAGTAGTACTACAAATACAATTACAATCTGTGTTTGCATGGAAATATGATATGTATAGTATAGGGAAATGTTTGGAGTGATTTGCAACCCTTTAACTTCCTATCAAATAGGAAAATCATTCGTCGAGTTGATGATATCACTACATTCAGCTTCCTACGTGTTGAATTGAATAATATTCTTTAATTATAAAAATGTTTTAGGAAGAGTATCTGACCTATCATTTGTGTGTGTGTTAGTCTTTATTGGACCCTAATGTTTTTTGCAAATACAAACCAATTGTATTCTAAGATCGCAACTCAAAGTTATTGGCAAAAACTTGAATAATATGTGACGGTGAGATAATAGAAGGAATTTATTTTTCATACATTCGGAACCCGCATTTAAAATGGGATTATTGTTTGTGTATATAGAATCCTGATCGAAAATAAAATAAGGAAAAAGTATCAATTATATTACAAACTATCCTGATTTTCTCAAATATATTACAAACTATACATATTATTAAAATATATTACAAACTATCAGTTTTGTTCCAAATTTATGATGGGAGCAAATTTCCGGCGACAGAAAGTTGACGTGGCTCGCCGGATAACACGTCATCATTTAAAATTACACGTCATCGTACAAATATATTACAAACTATTGTGATTTTCTCAAATATATTACAAACTATTGTAAGTTTCTCAATTATATTACAAACTATATACATTCCTAAATAAATATTCAAACTATAAATTTATTTTAAATTTATGCTGAAAACATATAATTATACTTTATTAAAAATTCTCGACAAATTTAAAAAATGATAAAACACATATTTTAATTTTCATATTCATTTTGCTCTCGTCTATCCCTTCGCCAAACCCAAAAAAATAATATTCATATGAAAAATAATAATTATTGAGGGTCAAATAATAATGAAATATATATTTGACATATGTAAAATACCATCAATAAATATTATTATTTACAGATATATTTGAGTTTTGGTTCGCCGAAATGAGAGACGAGAGAAAAAAGGAAAACAAAAATTAAAATAATTATTTTTCCATTTTTTTAAACTTTTCAAGAATTTTTATGTCATAATTTTAAGTATAATTATTATATTTATTTAAAGATTTAAAATTTTAAAATATAATTAAATATGTTTTCGTCATAGTTTTAAAATAAATTTGATAGTTGTAATGTTTATTTGGAAATATACATATATTTATAGTTTGTAATATAATTGAGAAACTTACAATAGTTTGTAATATATTTAAGAAAATCACAATAGTTTGTAATATATTTGTACGATGATATGTAATTTTAAATGCTGACGTGTCATCCGGCGAGCCACGTCAACTTTCCGTCGCCGGAAATTTGCTCCCGTCATAAATTTGGAACAAAACTGATAGTTTGTAATATATTTTGATAATATACATAGTTTGTAATATATTTGAGAAAACTAGGATAGTTTGTAATACAATTGATACTTTTCCCATAAAATAATGTAATCATTTTATATTAAGATCAAAATGCATTATGTACAATATAAATTTCACTTGGAAAATAATTTCGTTTAGACTGTCTCATTTGTCTCACAAAAATACTCAGTCACACATTAGACTAACTCTAAAATTATGATTTGTATATATTATATTGCCTATTATAGGATTTTGAAAACACTTAGTAACATGTTTATTGATTAAGGAAATAATTGGTAAAATTCAAAAGAAATAAATAGCAAATTTTTAGAAGTAAAAAAGTGTGACACTATTCAATTTCCCAAATATTTATTACAATTTGCACTAGAGCTCACGTAAAATACTAGAACATTTTTTCAAATTTTCAAAATTTATTAAGTTGATAAATTCATATAAATAATTTTATTATTATTCATTTTTGTCTGTCTTCAAACACCAACCAAACACGCCCTTAAAGTTTAAAAAAGAGCACCTGAACTGAACCCCCCAAGCACTTATTAAAACCCTAGAACTTCCTCTCGCTCTAACTTCTCGTTCTAGAAGGAAACAATCTTCACGCAGGAAATCGAATCTGAAACAATGGCAGCCATGATGGTGAGTTCGATCTGTGTTTCTCTATCCATCTGATATCATTACATTTTGTTTCTGAGTGTACTAGTTCTCTCGTTTTAGATGTGTGGTTCTTCACTTTGTTCGATTCTGCATTCTCGATGCTTTAACGTTTCTTCTTGCTCGTTTCTTGCGGTTTTGCTGATATCCGGTTTTTTGGATATTAGATTTTGATTTCCGACATTTTCATTAGACCATTTCCGGTGACACTAGTAAATCTTACTCGGATATTTATTTAGTGAGCTTAGTTTGCAAAATTGTACGAGTAAGTGGTGATAGAAGCTTATCAATTGAATGAGATTATATTTGTCATTGGGCGTTGTTCACTTCAGCTGTCAACTAACGAAGGAAGCGCAATATCTGTTTTGCTGCGTCGACATATGAAGCATAAATAAATGTAGTATCTCGTAAACCTTCGAAGGGTTTATGATGTCGCATGATGCGTAAATGTAGTATCTTGTAAACCTTCGGGTTTAAAAATTTTTGGTTGAAGGGGGGTAAATTTCCAGATCTTGATAGTTAACATCATACCACCTGTTCAAGAAAGCCGAGGAATGAATTTGAAAGCTACGGCCTATAGATTCTCTAAAGAACTGGGATATACTCACTACTCACTATTCAATTCTTGAGACCAAGATTTTGGAAAATAGTAATTTATCTATATCGGTGCATGTTTGAAGATAATATATACTTATGCAAGCATGCTTTACTGAGGTTGCTGTCTACAAAAGATCTTGCACAAGATTTTCTCAAATAGATCTTGTTTGGCTTTAAAACCCGAAGGCAAAATATAAAATGAGAAAGTAAGATGACTGATGTGTGTAAAAGCATTTATTTTTTAATTAGAAGCTGTATATGCAAATATGTGGAAAAGTTTATAAATTTAGCACTAGAGATATGGATAATTGTTTATAAATGAATCATGCATAGTTTTTCTGCCTACATGTACCTTTTTTCCCTTGACTTTACTCTTATTCAACTGTGGATGATTTTGTTGTTGTAATTAGTTTCCTAGTCATTAGTCTCTTGGCACTAAAATCTATTGTATTGGGTGATGATGGTTATCAAACACAGCAACCGCAAATTATTCTTCTCAAGGAAGGAACTGATACATCTCAAGGCAAACCGCAATTAATAAGCAACATAAATGCATGTGTGGCTGTGGCTGATGTTGTGCGAACGACACTTGGTCCTAGAGGAATGGACAAATTGATCCATGACGAGAAGGGGAATACCACCATCTCGAATGATGGTGCCACCATTATGAAGCTTCTTGACATTATTCATCCTGCTGCCAAGATTCTTGTTGACATCGCAAAATCCCAAGATTCTGAGGTACCATTTTTGTCTTAATTTTGCTGCCAGTTGCTCTCTCTCTCTCTCTGTATGTGCACACATCGTTTTATGACTAATGGATATCTGTTACATCATGCCAGTTCTCCTCTGTAGTTGGATGCCCTAGTAATGTTCTTTCTATTCTGCAGGTTGGTGATGGTACCACTACAGTAGTTCTGCTTGCAGGAGAATTCCTAAAGGAAGCAAAGCCTTTTATTGAAGATGGTGTTCATCCTCAAAACCTTATACGAAGCTATCGCGCAGCTTCTAATTTGGTAAGACTAAGGCTACTTTTTTTCCGTTTAAGTTATGGAATATGTTTACATGAATCCTCAAATATTGCTTATGTTCCTTAAATTTTATTAGGCGATTGAGAAGATCAAAGAGTTGGCTGTTAGCATAGAGGGCAAAAGCTTGGAAGAAAAGAAAAGTTTACTGGCAAAATGTGCTGCTACAACACTATCTTCAAAGCTTATTGGTGGTGAAAAGGAGTTTTTTGCAACTATGGTTGTGGATTCTGTCCTCGCCATTGGAGATGAAGATAGGTTAAACATGATTGGGATAAAAAAGGTTAGTGCATAATATGTTTATCGTCAAGTCATGTTTACTTTGATACTTGTTCAGACTTCAGGAGAGTCTGCTATTATTTTGTTGTTCTGTTGTTTGTTTATGCATCATATTCTCTGTATTGTGTCCAACAACTTTAGGGCTTGTTTTGTATTTATTTCCAATTGAAATTTCCAACATTTCCATTGAATAGTATTAGATTTTTGTTAAGAATGTAATGATTTTGGTATGATGAATGAGTTGGATTTTAGAGTCATAGGTTCGGAGAATATAAACATGTTTGTTTTGTTGTTTTCCACTTCGAATTTATGGTTGGTATGAAGAGATGAATATTTAAATTGTGTGTCCCACTCTAATGATGGATATGATTAAATAGATGATATAGGAGGGGAGGAAATGTAAGGGCAAGTTGAGAAATGAATAGAACAAGTGTATTTTTAGTCTCTTGCATGATCAAAACAATGAAATGTGTGTTCGGGAATGAAAACAGATGTCTCAGTTTTATTCTTTGGTTTCTCAATTTCCATTGTATTTTTCCCAGTTTTATTTTATTGTCCCTATTATTACCTGAAATGCTAATGTCCATGTTGTTTTTGACTTTTATTCAGGATCATCTAAGTTATTCATTTAAATGGTTAGTGCATGCATTAGTTTTGTGGTGGGTGCAAGCATTTGTTTGTGTTAGAAATGTGAGCATGAGGCATAACACCAATTTGCAGCAAGCTGTAGACATTAACTGATTTCATTTGGGGTGTTGGAACCAAATATGACAGTTTGTTAGAAGTGAAGATGCACTGGGTTTCGAAACATAAATATTTATGCTCCAAATGATGGGGGTTTACATTGCTTTGGATATTTCTCACTGAGAGCACCATCCTGCATGAGCATATTTGGAATAATAAAAAAAAATTATAGTTTTTACTGTTTGTTTGTTTTGCAATATTTTAGTATAACGAACTTTGTTGCTGATTTGTCATTTGCTTTCGTCCTTGCTGGTTTTGTACCTTGCATTTTTTGCTTTCTTCTTTTGATTGTTGCATTATAATTTGTGCTAATTAACTTCTGTAGGTTCCTGGGGGTACCATGAGGGATTCTTTTTTTGTGAATGGTGTTGCCTTCAAAAAGACATTCTCATATGCTGGTTTTGAGCAGCAACCAAAAAAGTTTCTAAATCCCAAGATACTTCTGCTTAACATAGAATTAGAGTTAAAATCAGAGAAAGAAAATGCAGAGATCAGGTTAAACTTCTTACCCCCTTTCTTTTTGGCCTTATGTCCTGCTTAGTTGCTTCCATTAGTTTCTGATATTTCTTATATTGGATGTTTTGATATAATAGGTTGTCAGATCCATTGCAGTATCAGTCCATTGTAGATGCAGAATGGAATATCATTTATGACAAGTTGGATAAATGTGTGAAGAGTGGAGCCAAAGTTGTTCTGTCACGGCTTGCTATTGGTGATTTGGGAACTCAGGTACTTGATTTTAACATGTTCATTTGCAAATAAACTTGGTCATTCTGAGGAAGTTTGTAACATGTGTTGTGTATGAGTACTTAAATTTTCACTCAAATATTTTACCGGCCAGTTTCTTCAAGACTAGTGGGATTGTGATATGATGCATGTATTCTCTATATTTGTTTAATTATTAGTTGCTCTAAGCTTAATATTCTTCCCGTCATGACAAGGGAAAAAAGATACTATTGGTAAATTTTAATATTGTTTGGGGACAGTATTTTGCAGATCGTGACATCTTTTGTGCTGGTCGTGTTGCTGAAGAGGATCTTCATCGGGTTGCAGCAGCTACTGGTGCAACTGTTCAGACAACTGTGAACAACGTAATTGATGAGGTAATGATTTCATTCCCCTTGTTCTTCATCTTACTATTCTGATGATGCATGCTAATAATAGCATATTGCCCATATCACCACTCAATTTTTATATTTCATAAATAAACTGACGGCTTCTCCCTGCTGACCGTTGGAGTTCCTTTCCTCCCCTATTCTGTTTGGAAGGTCCTTGGTTCTTGTGACATTTTTGAAGAGAAGCAAGTTGGAAATGAGCGATTTAATATATTCAGTGGATGCCCCTCTGGTCGGACCGCCACAATTGTTCTTCGTGGTGGTGCAGATCAGGTTTGCCGTTATCATTCTAGTGCTCTAGACTCTTATTGATTCAGATTCGACTCTGATCACTGTATTTGACGATTTTAGTTTATTGAGGAGGCAGAGAGGAGTTTGCATGATGCTATTATGATTGTCCGAAGGGCCATGAAAAACTCAACTGTAGTTGCTGGTGGTGGAGCTATTGATGTATGAACAACATTCGTTTAGCAATGCTCTATGCATTTAAAGGAGTTTATAGTTGCAGCTTTGATTGTTTAGTCTATTTCTTCAGATGGAAATCAGTCGATACTTGAGGCAGCATGCACGCACAATAGCTGGGAAGTCACAGCTCTTTATAAACTCCTATGCAAAAGCCCTTGAGGTATTCTCTTTAGAAGCTTACTTTTCAGCATTATGGAACAATAGTTTCTGTATTCTTTGATGAAATGGATTGTAGATAAATATACATGCAATTATATGTTTCTCCTCATGCTATAGATAGTAGAACAAAGCAGTATGATATTCTTAGCTCTTATTGCTGGAATACTAGATGGATTAAATATTATTCTATGCTACATTGCAGCCTTCTTAATTTTCTCATTTACTATTTTGTCCTATCATTTGATAATTTTTATTGTGCTGGAATACTAATTGAATTAACTATTATCCTTTGCCAACTTGCAACCTCAATTTTTTCACTTCCACTATTTTGTGTAAAACATCGTCAAGAAGTAGTAGGAATGGTATCCCTTTGCTTGGTTTGTTTGCTATTTGATTCTTTCCTCGTGTATCTCCTGGTGCTTTAGCCTTGTATCATGAATCTAAAGTCTTCATGATGTCTCTGCTTCTGATTATGTGGTGGTTACTATCGCTCAGCTATGTAAAATTCAGTTACTTATTTCTATTTTACAGGTAATCCCACGACAACTGTGCGATAATGCTGGTTTTGATGCGACTGATGTGTTGAACAAGCTTAGACAAAAACATGCCCTTTCATCTGGTTAGCATCTCTCTATAGAATACTGCCAAATGTGTCGATGTTTCCATGTTTGATATTTCCTAGCATTTCTCCGGTATAACTTCAAATTATGAACAGGAGAGGGTGCACCTTATGGTGTGGACATCAATACTGGTGGAATTGCTGATTCATTTGCCAATTTTGTGTGGGAGCCAGCAGTAGTCAAGGTATCTCTTACCCTTTTGAGTGTATGGAACCTCTATGCTCTTCTGTCTTACATTTCTAACAAACATCGTTTCCAAACTTTTGTTCCTCAGATAAATGCTATAAATGCTGCAACGGAAGCTGCTTGCCTCGTCTTAAGTGTTGATGAAACTGTTAAAAACCCCAAGGTAATTTGAATTGTGGATCAATCTCTTCTCATAGTGTATCCCCCTGCAAACGGCTTCAAATCCTACGACCTACTAGAGGTCTGGGTTACGTGCACTTTGTTTTTAAGTTGGGTGTCTTAGCGTGCAGTGACAAGTATTTCGTGCGACTCTGATCAGTAGGCTGTGTTATTGGCTTCAGTTAACACATTTAGCATTTTGCACCATTGTATCATTTACGATGTACTTCCTTAATTGATGAGTTGCTATGATGCAGTCTGAGAGTGCTCAAGGAGACGCTGCTGCTATGGGTGGTCGAGGTCGAGGCAGAGGTGGCTTCGGAGGTCGTGGAATGAGGAGACGATAAGCCTTTTGGTAGTGTTTTTCTGCTGATGCTGGAGCTAGGCCTCGGGAATATTTGTGGAAATTTTGTGCTGCTACTCATTTGATCTTCATTGCTTACGTGTTTAGTGTGTTTTCACTTTTTCTTGCTTCTCTGGGCTCGAATTGACTGATAATGTATTTCTTTTGTTGGTTTTTGATTGATGGAATCCCTAAATTAGCCTCTTATTTCTATATTTCATTAGTTTTAAGTAAGTATACAAATTGTATCTGAATATTAATCATGAACAAATAATGTGATTACTTTATAGGGAAACTAATTCCAACAAGGTTTTATTTTATACAAATCTTGAATGAATTTCCTCTTCATAATATTGTACTCTCTTTTTTTGAAGAGAATTTAATAATAATTAAAGAAAGTTTCTGTATTTTGATGTCTTGTATGAAACTAAAATTCGTCAATCTTTCATTTTTCACAATCTTTCGTTCATTTAAAGAAAACAGTAATTCTATATTGGGATCTGAAATTATGCTAGAAAAGAAAGGTGACCATCCTAGAAGTTGTCTCGTTTTTGCAGATGACAGAAGTCAGTGCCCATGCGTGAGATTTATGTACAGAATAGAAAGTGAATCAACACTCCCATTCCCATCACACTAATATAGGATTCAAGGTTTCATTTTCAATTTTTGATATAGATTATGAGATACCAATATATATATATATATTTATCACTAGGGATTGGATCTCATGCTAAAATATTAAATATGTTAAATAGGAATGATTTTCATCCATTGATTTTGATGAAATCTAAGGCTGAGATTTCTCAGATTTATGGTTATTAAATAACTGCAATATTTAAATTCTCTAATTTACCCTTATGCAATAACTAAAAAATAATAATAAAAAACAATCATCATAACCGTCCATCACATCTAATCTAATGGCTCACAATTATTCTCATTTAACATATTTTAATCTATTAGCATATGATCCCTTCTCTTTATCACTATATATATATATATAGTTGTAATTATATATTACGCACTTCTCCTATGTTACCATGTTACCTCTACATTATCTTTATGTAATATTGTATATTATATCACATGCAATAGTACATTATCGCGTGCAATATTGTATTAATGTAACAGAATTATTGCATTACAATATCTATAACAATTTTGTGCATTATATTCGTAATGTATCTAATTTGCCTAGATAATATAATTAGTTTGTCTGGTTAATGCACCGAAACTTGAAGTAATATATATATATATATAGGGAGTGACTCACATACTAAAAATTAGTTTGTGCTAAATAGGAATGAATCTACATCATTCATCTAAAAAATTCAATGGTTGAGATTAAAATATTTTCCCAGATTTTATGCTTTTTTGCTTTATAAATCATGCTTAATCGAATTAAGCACGGTTTATAAAGCAATTAAGCACGAACGAAAATTATGCTTAATTTTTTAATCTTTATGCTTTAATCTCAACCATTGATGCTATCAATCCAAGGGCTGAGATTCATTCTTATTAAGCAAAAACTTTAATTTTAGCACTTGAGTGAATCTCTATATATATAGAGAGATGTGATCATATGTTACCAACTTCCCACATGTTATATGAGGCCAAATCTTAACCTTTTATTTTCTTAAATATGTGGCCCAGATTAAATTTTAAAATGTTGACTTTTACTTCTTATTTATTATATAATTATTTCTTAAGGTTAATTTTGTCATTGTCTAGGAATAAATTAATATTGTTTACCCAAATTATCCAATTCTCATGTCAAATTCTCACACTCTCTCTCCTCTCCTACTTTCTTTTCTCTCTCTCTCCTCTCCTACTCTTTCCGTCAAATTCACGCAGTCTCTTTCTTCTCTCTCTCTCCTCTCCTCTCCTCTCCTCTCCTACTTTCTTTTCTCTCTCTTCTCCTACTCTTTCTCTCCTCTCGTGTTCCCTCTTCTCAGTGTTGGTGAAAATTAAATAATTCTTTTGGGTTGCTTTTTTTTTTCTTCGTTTGCATGTTTGGGGTTCATCGCGGTGCTTCGTCTGCACGGGAATTATTCGTTATTGTTCGTCGTCGTCTAATTCATCTGTTATTGTCCACAGTTTGTTCATCTACATTAACCATGGTGGTTCGTCGACAGTTTCACAGCATTTTGTCGAATCAGTTCTAGAGCAGTGTGCAGTTTTTTTAATTTCTGGAACAACTTTTTTATCTTCAAAGTTACAAACATGGATAATATAATACACAGGCGACACATAATGTACCACTCAAGCGACACATAATGTACCACTCAGGCCACTTTTTATCTACATAATGCATTGTGTTATGTTTTTGTTGCCCGTTTTTGCACTGTTGTTACAGGCATGAATAATGTAATACACATACGACACATAATGCACTACTTAGATCCTGTTTTATCTATATAATGCACTCCATTCTATTTTGTTGCAATCCATTTTTATTTTTGCGTTGTTGTTACAGACACAATGTAATACACATGCGATAAATAATGTATCACGCAGGCGACACATAATGTACCACTCCGACAATGTTTTATCTATTTAATGAATTGTGTTCTGTTTTTTTATCAAGCAACTGCAGAGAAACAGACATGGATAATGTAATACACAGACTACACATAATGTACCACTCAAGCGACACATAATGTACCACTCAAGCGATACATAATACACAAGCGAAACGTAATGTACTACTTAGACACCTTTTTTATCTATAAAATGCAACCACAACTGTGAAATTAAGATTATCCCCAGTATTTTCTATGAACAACATCGAAATAAGATAAATATAATATGTCATTACATTATTCTCTGTATTATGGTACATCATTTAGTTTTAGTCATTACATTGTTTAGTTTTAAAGCGATTATCTTATTCGAAATATATGTAATAGGGATTGCGTTTGAAAGATAATTAAATTATCTTTAATTTGATATATAACATGTAAAAAAATAATTTAAATTGCGTGAGTTATGATTATTTAAAGTTTTATAAGATTTCTAGAGGAGAGAGAAAATGAGGATGTGTTACATGTTTCACGTTGGTTACAAAGCCCTTAATATAAAAATTACTATTGTACCCAGATAATGTAGTATGTTCCATTAGATAATGCACCGAATTTTTCTATTTTCAAATTAAATCAAGATCGTCCAATTTTGAATCTAATGGCTGGATTTTGGCCTCATATAACATAGGGGAGATGGGTAACCACATAATGCATCCCTATATATATATATATATATATATATATATAGAGAGAGAGAGAGAGAGGAGAGATCATGTAAAAATAATCTCCCTGAAGAAAAAAGAATGAATCGTGTCCATTAGATCTAAAAAAAATCAATAGTTGATATTCAAACAAGCAACAACTAAAACACAACCAAGCAACGTTGCAATCAAATAATGACCCTAATACAATCAAGCAACCTCATGAACACAATCAAACATCTTTCTTACTTTCTCACGTTAAAACATTTCTCACCGGATCCGCTCCATATATATATATATATATATATATATAGTCTTAATCCGGTGGAAATAGTCTTAACTGTTAAAACATGGTAATTGACATGTTTGAGAGATAACAAAGGCTTTTTTTATGATTTAATAATTTACAACCGAGAATACACATATAAAGAGTGCATGATGAGCTAAACAAGGAAACAAATAAATCAAAAAACTTTTGAATCAGATCTTGATTATCTTGATTGATTTGGTCAAATCTTTCTTGTAAACTCCTGATACTTAAGATTTTATTCCAACACTCCCCCTCAAGCTAAGTGACGGGGTTTCCGATACTTAGCTTGTTCAGTACTTCATTAAAGTTTCTCGAGTCAACGACTTTGGTGAGTATGTTAGCCAACTTGTTATTTGATGGGACGAAGGAAGAGCAACAATTTCCTGTTTAATCTTTTCTTTGATAAAGTGTCGATCAACCTCCGTATGCTTTGTCCGATCGTGTTGTACTGGATTTTCTGAAATACTGATTGCTGCTTTGTTATCACACATTAACCTACATGTCTTTTCGGAAAACAGTCGAAGCTCCATAAGTAACTTCCGTATCCACAACACTTTAGTAATCCCACTCTCGATCCCTCTAAACTCTGCTTCAGCACTGGATAGGGCCACACTTTTCTGTTTCTTGCTCCTCCACGATACAAGGTTCTCTCCAACTAACACAAAGTACCCGACTGTAGACCTCCGATCAACAGGATTTCTTGCCAAGTCTGCATCCATATAAGCAAGAATCTCAAGATGTTCGGCCTTTCTGAACAACACTCTATACTCAAACGTCCCCTTCAGATATCTTATAACTCTCAAGGTTGCCTCAACGTGTTCAATCTGAGGTCGATGCATAAACTGACTGATCACTCCCACGACATAGGCAATATCTGACCGAGTGTGTGACAAGTAGATCAGTTTTCCCACAAGCCATTAATACCTCCCTCGATCTGCCTCTTCTGCCCCTTCTCTGATTTGCAGCCCATGATTTACTCTTATAGGGGTAAGTGCTGGTTTGCAATCCACCATTCCCGTTTTTGCCAGAAGATCGAGTGTATACTTTTCTAGCTCATAAAGATTACCACCTTCGATCTCAGAACCTTAATACCCAAGAAATACTTCAATCTTCCCAAATCTTTCATCTCAAACTCTTTGAAAAGATTTTCTTTTAGTAAAACAGTTTCCTCGGAACCATTCCCTGGTAAGATCATGTCGTCAACATAAATGATGAGACAAGTGATAAGACTCCCTCGGTGTTTGATGAACATTATATGGTACGAATTACTCTGTCGATAGCCATATTTTTTCATGGATGTTGTGAATCTTCCAAACCATGCTCTTGGCGACTCCTTCATCCCATACAAAGTCTTCCTCAGTCAGCATACCTCATTCTCTTTAAACTCAGACTCAAAACCCAGAGGGGCCAACATATATACACTTCTTGCTTCAATTCTCTGTGTAAAAAGGCATTTGTTACATCAAATTGAAGTAGATTCCAATCTTGATTAACTGCAACGGACAGAAGGACTCTAACAATGTTCATTTTTGCCACGGGTGAAAAAGTATCCGCATAGTTAATTCCATACGTCTGAGCATACCCTTTAGCCACGGGCCGAGCTTTATACCTGTCAATAGAATCATCTGGCTTCCGTTTGATAGTAAAGACCCATATGCACCCAATTAGATTCTTGCCAGCTAGTAGTTGATACTTCTCATATGTCTCATTTCTGGCTAACGCCCCCATCTCCTTGTCTATTGTTCCTTTCCAGTTAGGATTCCAGAGATCCACTTCCTCTGAGTGAGGAATGACATCAGAATAAAGAGCATTTTGATATTTTGAAGCATTATCAGACAAACTCAGCTTCGCTAGAGACCCAATGGAGTATCTGGACTACCCTGTTCGAGCTGGAGAGTACCATCATGGTGGAATTCCTCGATTATATCGAGGTGGGAGGATCCGCCTAGACTCTCTTTCTGTTTCTGAATTCAGCTCAGCTCGAGAGTTTCTTACATCAGATATCTTGGAAGAAGAAGCATCATCAGACGTTGACCCAAAGTCAGAATTTTCAATGTTTGGAGATTGTTCATCCTCAAGTTCTGCTGATCTGGACTCAAGTTCTTCAGAGATTTCGACTGTGTGATGGGAAGGGGTCTGGTTCTAATCTTGGTTTTGGGTCTGGTTTTGTGGGTTCTTGGTTTGGTGATTGGACTGGTTCAAGAAGAACCCAAAGACCCGAGGCTGAAGAGATTTGTAGGATGGGACAACTGCTTGACTAGACAAAATATCTAGAGGAGTTTACAATTTGAGAGTTTTCGTCGGGAGTCGGTTTATGAGGTAAACAGAAGTAGCAACGACTTTGGGCCAAAAAGAGGCTGGGACTTTAAATTCTATCATCATAGCCCAGGTCATTTAAAAAAAATCAATTTTTACGTTGAGCTACCCCATTTTGCTCGAGTGTATAACGACAAGAAGTTTGGTAGATTATTCCCTTATTGAGACATAAAGTTTTAAGATTGGTATTAACGAATTTCCCCTCCCCCCATTATAAGATCTAAGAATTTGAATACTTTTGTGAAATTGTGTTTGGATCATTGTTTAAAAATGGGTAAATTTTTTTGAAAACTTGTGATTTAGATTCGAGAAAATATACCCAGGTCATTCGTGTATAGTTATCCACAAAAAGTAAAAATAACGAAGTTTAAGACCCAAAAAAACAGGAGAAGGACTCCAAACATCAGTGTGCACAATTGAAAAGGAGGAAAGAGTTCTAGTATTTTTTACAAGGGAAAAAGTGTGTGGCTTTTCGCCAAAATGCACGTCTCACAAGGGAAATTATGATGCTTAACTAAAGCTGGAAAGAGAAGTTTTCGGTAGTTTGTAGAAGGGTGACCCAACCTCCTATGCCACAACCAAGTATCTCGTTCGGAAGAACCATGAGCCAGTAGTGCAGTACCTTTGGGGTCAATCTCGTCCACATAGTAAAGCCCATTCCTTTCAGTGCCACGCTCAATAATCTCCCCCGTCCGGATATCCTGTAACAGACAAAAATACGGGTGAAGAATTAGGGTACAGTTTAATTCTTGGGTGACGTGGCTGATTGACAAGAGTTTATTTGACAAGGAAGGGACATATAGACAATTTGACAGACGAATAGATGGAGAGATTTCAACAGTCCCACCCCCAACTACAGTAGCTAATTCCCCACTAGCAATTTAAACATGAGTTCGTCTCGGTTTAAATAAGATTATAAAATTAGATCTATCAAATGTCATTGTATCTGATGCACCACAATCAAATATCTAACTACTATTTTTTGACATTTTTTCATAAGTTTTAAAACCTTGGGAAATAAATGAGGGACAGTTTGGTAAATTAGGGTTTGATATATAACCAAACCCTATACCTGTATTGTTGTGTGCCGATTCAATTAAGCCCTTATTTGGGCTGCACCGATGCATCATCTCCTCTTCTCTGACAACGATGACATTCGCCGATCCTCCTCCGATTTTGAATGGCATCGTACTCTCCTCTTCGTATTTTTCATTCACCCTTCCATCTCCTTGGGCTTCATCTACTGAGATTGCAGATTTCCCCTTTGCAATTGCCGTCCGATGGCCCTCCTCCCACCATTTCGGATATCCTACCAACTGAAAGCAAGTCTCTCGAGTATGCTTCTTCATCCCGCTGTGTGAGCATACCAACTTTATTTTGTTGATCTTATTCCGTGATGACGACTGGCCGGAGTGGTTGAAAGGGGTCCGATTTGGTGTCGTCTGATTCAGTTCTGCTTTGGGGTTTGAATATCTCACACAAAGTTCGACCCCTATATTCTGATCGAGACGGTCGGAGTTGGCTGCATGATTTGCAGCCGAGCGGCCTCTCTTTTGACAGTGGCAAAGGCTACCTCTGGTGATAGATTGGGTTTTTCTTTGAGGATATCACGGTGAATCCCATCGAATCGAGGATTGAGACTGGAAAGAAACTGATTTAATCTCCTCTGGGAGATTATCTTTTGGTACATCTGTATGCCCTTGTCGCAGCAGTTTAAGGGGCTGAGATCTCTTTGATCGATGCTGATCCAAATGTCGTGCAATTGACTCCAGAATTCTTCCAAGGTTTGATTCTCTTGGCTGACCTTATTTGCTAGCACTTCAAGGTCATAAATTTGGAGGGGATCAGCCCCTGATCCATAGGTTACTACGAGGCTATCCATGTTCTGGATGATCCAAGAAAACACGATGATCATAAATTTGAACCAATCGGGTCTCCATGTTCTGGATGATCCAAGAAAACACGATGAGATCACTCTCTTCCCACTTAAGGAATTATGGGTCGTCTGCCTTTGCTGATGGAGTACTACTTGTGATAAACACGATGAGATCACTCTCTTCCCACTTAAGGAATTATGGGTCGTCTGCCTTTGCTGATGGAGTACTACTTGTGATATGCTTTGCTCGTCCCCTTCCACCGATAGCTACTTTCATTAATCGGGCCCAAAGTGGATAGTTGCTTCCATCCAACTTGAACCCGAGTACTATATTTGTTGTTTGCTGGCTTGACATGTTGATCTTAATACATGGTAATCGACATGTTTGAGAGAGAACAAAGTCTTGGTTTTTATTTATTATTATTTAATAATTTACAACAGAGAATACACATATAAAGAGTTCATGATGAGCTAAACAAGGAAACAAATAAATAAAAAATCTTCCAAATCGGATCTTGATTATCTTGATTGATTTGGTCATATCTTTCCTTGTAAACTCCTGATACTAAAGATTTTATTCCAACATTAACGTGAGAATATGAGAATACTATATTATATATCATCATTATACTTCATTTTAACATCAAAATTCAAAAAATACTTTATTTTAACATCGAAATACTTTATTTTCATTTTATCTTTCATTTTTTAATTTTATCTTCGATTTCTTTCATTGTACTTTTTAGGCTTCAGTTTTTCTAAAATATTATTATCTCAAAATTACTTCATTGTCAGTTCTCATATTCTCACGTTAAGAACTATTCTCATATGACTATATATATATATATATATTGTAAATAAATTACATGATAGGTAGTGAGACTCACAAGAAACACATTCTGAACTAATCCAGAATTAAATTTGGATTTGTGCAGTCACAAAAGCTACGTGCCACTGAAATCAAACGAGTAAAAAGTGGACCCGGAATCAAGAGGCAAATGGAATTTCTTGTGGGCCTTCATCTATAATATATAGCTGCTACTTCACACAACACACACCATATATATATATATATATATATATATATATATATAGCTTGAAACTACGTGGTTTTTCCAACACAAAACTCTCTGAAAACGAAAAGAAAGAGAGTGGAATAGGTAGGGCCAAGACAAATGGTTTTGTGTGAGTAGTGGAGAAGACAAAATTAGGCAGAGGAAAATGCAAGAAAATGAAAATTCAAAGAAGTGGAAGAGGAAGATATTAGAGAGAGAGAGAGAGAGAGCAAATGGCATGCAAGAAATTAAAATGGAATGCATGCGAAGATGTAAGAGTAAGAGTAAGACTACTGTCAATTGATGACTACTTATGCATGCCATGTCTTGCCAATTTATACTTCTCTAGATCTGCCTCTTCCCTATTCTATTCTAATCTATCACCTCTACATATCTTACACGTAAACACTATTGAATTAATTGAACAAAATTAATTATCTACAAAATTATAAGGCACTTCACTATACATTAATAAGAGGTCAATCATTCGACCACTATACTATGAAAATTATTTTAGAAAAATGATAAATAGTTCATTGTTCGGAGTACAATGACCTTACCTATAATTAAGAAGTTATGAGTTCAAACTTTTTGAGTGTGTGAATTTAAATTAATGTTAAAAAATTTAAATAAAAGAAAAATTGTAAATAAACATTTCAAAAATTGACACACATATATATATATATATATATATATATATATAGGGGTGTGTTAATTTCACAAGTAGTCCCTTAGATAAGAGAAGAGAATGAATCTAGTTCATCTAATTAGGCATTTGGACGATTAAGATCAATTTCTGCCCGAAATTAAAAAGTTGCATCGGCGATCTAATTATAGTTGCAGAGTATGGGCATTAATGGCATAATTCATACCCATTAAATCTACAAAATAGGAAAATCCCTAATTTTATGCTCCATTATTCATGTTTTTTTGGGATTTTGAATTTTAATGAATATTTTCCTAAATTAATTATTTTTATCCTTTTTCACACTCATTATATCTAGAAAAACCCCTAATTTTATGCTCCATTATCAATACTTTTTAATAATTTTGAATTTTCATGAATATTTTATGCTCCATTATCCCTAATTTTATGCTCTATTATCATTACTTTTTAATAATTTCGAATTTTAATGAATATCGATTAGAAACTGCATTCTCCACAAAAATTGTAAAAACCTCACTTTGAAATTGCATTCGATATTTCGTCCGTAGCTTGATTCGATATATATGGTTTTAAAGTAATCTAAATCTTAAAATCCTTGTGATTATTATACTGCAACTGTACAAGGGTATATAATGCATATTTACAGGCTTAGATAATGCATATTTGTATGTTTATATATTTTCAGATGTAAGTTGTATTATTGATCTTGTAAATATACATTATATACATATGCAAAGTTGCAGTATCATATTTTTACTACGATTATCTTATTCGAAACATATGCAATAGTGATTTCGTTTGAAAGATAATTAAATTATCATTAATTTGATATACGGTAAGTTAAAAAATAATTTAAATTGAGTGATATATGATTAATTCAAGTTTTATAAGGAAATTAGAGGAGAGATAATATGTTGAAGAAAAAAATTAGTAAGTTTGAGATGAAAGAGATATGAGATTTTTTTGTGGTCCCCCATGTTTAACTTACCTAAATGCCCTTATTACAAAAAATTAATTCATAAATTAAGTAACAAAATAAATAGAGATATTAAATCTGGACCACTTATTTCATCAAATCAAAGGCCATGATTTATTCTCTTCTCCCATCTAAGGGGGACTTGTGATAAGATCACTCCTCTATATATACATATATATAGTTGCGTTCAAATCTGTCATGAATGAACAATGACCTAAGATCCGAGCGTCTATTTTATTGATCTGATGGCTGAATTAATGACACGTGGCAAATAAATTTTTTTAATTTATTTAATTGAAAGGGTGTTATGGGAAGAAAATATTATGATAATTTTTGGTAGATTTTATATAATAGGCAGTTACCTAATTTCATGCTAAATCAGATATTAAACATATTTTTCCAAATTCTTTTTTATTTATTCACATGCTCAACGTGGATTAAACAAAAACCCTGCTTATCATTCCAAATCCTCCCTCCTGCAAAGAATAAACTAAATCCCTTCCACGGTCACCAAATATAATCAGTCGTACCGCCACTCCTCCGCTCAACCCCTGAACAACGAAGCTTGCTACTACATTCACACCATGACACCCCAATCAGTGTTTCTCCACCGTCACCTAGCCCCTTGCCGCCCCCTTCTCCAGCGTCACCCAGCCCCTCGACACCCCCTTCTCCATCATGTGGTCCGTCGTCCGTCGCTTCAACAACCTGCAGGCTTATAAGCACTTCCTTAAGAGCTGTCACATGGTCGTCGAAAATGCCGACAATATAATTTTTGGTTTTTTATTTTACTGAGTGATTTTATCACATAGAATTTTTTTTATCATGTTTCTCGAAGTCCATCATTATTTTTAGATTTGTGTCATCATATATAGAATGTAATCTCATTGTTCATTAGTATGATATTTTCTTGAAGTTCATCATTTTTTTCAGATTTCTAACTGCACATTGCTTGTTAATTGTTTATTTATTTTCTATATTTTGTGAACTCAGTTAATATGTAGCATTGTACGTCGTTGATATTATCATTGTTACATGTATTCAATATCATTTTATCAAAATTATCTGTTTAATTTTAATTGATTTTAATACACTTTTAAGATCATTGTTATCTTTATTCAATATCATTGTAATATGTGAACCACCTCCCAAATGAGAAATAAGACCAAATCTAATCCATTAATTTTTTGATTTTAAAGGATGTGATTAATTATCAGATTCTACTATTTGTATTTTTTTCATATTTAATATAAACAAAGGATAGTATAGGAATATTAATTTGGCAGCTATAATATTTCCATAAATGTTTCCTATTATTTCTCACACATAATTTTCATATCTTTCATAATTTGTTCATATTATATGTCTTTTTCTCAGAATTCTCTCTTCTCCTTCGTCTCTCCCCTCCAATTTTTTTGAGGCGTCGCCCACCGCATCACCGGACTGCCTTGCCACTTGTTGGTGTCTGTTGGGTTACACATGCTGCCATGGAGGATGCCAGCGACACGAGGCCCAGCACACCAGAGTCGTTGCTAGGAACACGATGGTTTTTTTCTACAGGCGACAACGCGGTGGTTTTTCTTTTATTTTTTCGTTTGGCTTTGCTATTCATTGTTGTATATTTTTACTTTTTCATCCAATTTCTTCTCATTTTTATTTTGTTAATTTTTATTATCAAAAGACTTGGTGATGTTGATTACTTAAATTCAATTGAATTCAGTGAATGATGGCATGCCTGTTGGGAAATTTGGCTAAGTTTCCCTTCCCCAGTAGATACTTGCTTAGATTCTAGTTTGGTGTTTTGGTGGATCAAATCCTAAGTCCAACCAGCGTCAGTTTGTCTCTAGAATAGCTCTAGTCTCAAATGTAAAGTCCTGTATAGGTATTTTGAGTTGTAAATCGCAGCTGATCAAGACTCATGCTGGCTATTGTTCACCAGCATGAGATGTGCTTACCAGTTGAGAGAAGTCTCACCAGCAAGCGGCTGACGAAGACTCATGCTGACACTGTTCATCAGCATAGAGTTGAGCTATCGACTGGCTACTGTTCACCAGTGGGAAGATTTCATCAGCAGGAGGCTGACAGATCTACCAGCAGAATATGTGTTCTGGCTGACACTATTCACCAGCGGTGAAGCCACCAGTCACGGGAGATTCCAAGAGATAACATCAGACGAATTGGTAGACCTTGATTGTGCCAAGGAAAGTCACCAGCAGAGACTGCCAGCACAAGATCACCAGTATGATCTACCAGTCGGAGGTTATCAGCAGAATTGAAGATTCGCTCTCCCGAAGACTTAGAGACAAAAAGAAGATTCGTCTGAGGAAGTAACTGACAGTGTATGACTTTAAGGAGGATACCTTAAAGTCTATCAGTTCAAGACACCAGTTCCGATTCCTCGTACTGACGAATAGAGTCGTTCTGACACAAAGAGATCTGTGTCAGATAAAGCGATCAAAGGTATGGCGCTTTCCGGAAATTCCTACCTGCCGCCTGCAGAAGGACATGCGAGGACAGAGACTTTTCCGGATGTGTCCAAACGGCTAGTATTTGAATCTGAATCTCACGTCTATAAATACGTGAGATCCAACAGCATTCAATACTCTTGCCCACTCTTAACACTCTTGACCTACCGAAAGCTCAAACGCATTCATATCAGCGAACAAGCAGTCTTTCGAGGCTTTTCTTAAAGCTTATCCGTGTGTTGATTTATTCAAACACGAGACTCCAAGCTTCTAGCTTGTGAGTTATTGATCTCATTTGGTGTTCTTTCTCATTCCGAGGAAGAACATAGCAGCTCTTGAGCCAGCCAGCTCCTGAGTTATTACGGGCAGTTTTGCCGCCAGCAAGAGTCAAGTTCTTGGGAGAACTAAACACCCACGTCGTCAGTGGTACCGGTGGAGGTTGAAGTGACGTGCTCGCACTCCATCCAGCTGACAAGAGTTGAAGAAGGACAAGGACCGGGAGCGGTTGATCCAGTGAACTGGTAGACGAGGCATCTACCAGCTGGAAATAGATCGTAGGATATCTTGTACCGGATTACTCTCTTTAGTGAATTTCCAGTGCTTCGACTGGAGAGTGGACGTAGATCAGTTGATCGAACCACTATAAAATATCCTTGTTATTTACTGCTTTCAGCATTTACTTACTGATTTAAAACCCAGCACCCAAGTGCTGGAGTATAACTGAAACCAGTTTATAACTGTGCAAACTCGACTCTAAACTCTTCTAAGTCCTGAGTCATCAGCTGACCAGCCAGTTGCCAGTCAGCTGAATACTCAGTTGCCAGTTGACTTACCAGCTGACAAGGTCCCAGTCAGCTGTGTAACCAGCAGAGTGCAAGAAACGAACTTACGTATTTTCCGCTGCCAAAGTATACCCTGATATCCGGGACCAACAATGCCGATCTTGGAGAAAATGGATGGAGTTGTTGTTATGGCCGATGCACTTTTGGAACAAAAATTAAATTTTATTTTTGTGGATGCAGTTTGTGAAATATTCTATGTGTGTACATTAAATTCGACTATTTATAATTATATATAGTTGGAATAATTTATAGTTAAACTTGCATATATTAAGTCTGTACATTTGCATATATTCGCGTGTTGTGGTTTAAGTAAGATGTCTTAACTACGTAGTTGCAATAATTAAACCGATAAACGTGCATTTATTAAGTCTGTAAACTTGCACTATATTTTTTTATTTTATAGTTGTGTAACGCCCCTTGTTCGCACGCCCCTTGTTCGCCTTCCCAAACTTAGGGCGCGCTACAGTGACTGATATTTAATCAAACAATAATTATAATAAATGATCAAGCTACAACTGAAATATAATCAAGAAGCATTGTTATCAAGCAACAACTAAAACACTATCAAGTAACATTGTAAATATAATCAAACGACTTTATTATTTTATCACAATGAGATTTTTATCACCGGATTCAATCTCTCTCTCTCTATATATATATTAAAAATTAAAATAAAATTATAAAATATCGAACCCTCACAATATTCGAACTCTACATCGGGCATTGGGATTGATTTCCCCTCTCCCATGTTACTAAAAAAGCGAAAATAGTTATGGTGGTGATGATGTAATAGTAGCAAAAAGCGCTTTTCCATTTACAAAAATGTATTTGCGTGTAAAGGCGTACTTTACTTCCTTCCCGATGGCGTATGCACCTTTTTTACTGAAAATAACACCTACCCTTGTAACTAAAAACGTGCGTGAGAGACCTCTGCCTACGAACCTTCTCTTAAAGTACTCTCTCGCTCTCGCATCCCAGGCCTAAATAGTCTTATTTGTGTTCAATAGATCATAAATTCAAACTTTTTAGAAATTCAGGGTTATTTGTGTAAATTTCCCGAGTTATAATATTTAATTTCGACGTAATTAAATATTACATAATTAATCTACACTGTGAATATATCGTCGTCGTGGTATATTTATTTTTTCAAATCTGAATTTTAGTAAGTGAGAAATGAATATGCAAGGTTTACACAATTACAAATATAATGATGTGCTATAATGTCCCATTTGGAGTAACTAACCATGTAACAATGAATGTATAAATCATTACATTAATAATATACAATAATTGAATGTGCTATGGTCGTGCCCTTGGGCGCCATTGCTTGCCCGGCCCGATGCCGGAGGTCAAGTGCCCGAGAACCAAGTCCCGTAGCCCCGTTCCAATCAAAATACAATTTTTTCCAACAAAATATCTTAATGAAAATATTTGAGTGAGGTTCAATTTAAATGGATAAATAATATATTTTTAAAAAAAACATATATTTACTCAATCATCAAGATCATGTAGATTGAAGACTTATATTACTTAATATTAATTAATCAAGATAGTTTATTACAAACAAAAATCTTATCTAGCTACCTAAAACATCTAAGGCAAATACAAACACAAAAACTGAGGGAAAATTAAAAAAAAAAAACACTTGAAAAGATTTGTGCAGTTGGCAGATAATAAAAGAAAAGGCTACAATAATATTGTTGTTCCATTATGTACAAAAACTGGATATTTGTTGATCTATATATCATCACACTCCACAAGTGCTTCTGCAAGTCCTGAGTTTGTGAGCAATGTCTGCAGCAATCTTGAGTGCATCCGACGACGTTCCGACGATCCCCCGGCGCCTAAACCCCACGACGTACAACCCATCGTCTCCTCTCCAACTCTCACGAAAAGCTTCCTTGGGCATTCCTTCTTCCGTGAAGAAATCACTTCCCTGTATCTTTTTTTTTTATTAATTTTTGCATGCACAAATTCTTTTGTAAATTAAATTATATATCTTAGCTAGCCTAACACTCACTACAACATAACACCTACCATTACTTTTAGAATAAGAATATATTATGTGACAGGTACATATATCATCAAGATCTTCTTCTTCTTCTTCTTTTTTTTTAATTATCCAAATATTTGTTTAATTATTATAATAATGCTATAATTATTACCTTGAGCCAAGTAGGCACATTGCTCTTGTAGCCAGTTGCGAAGATGATAGAATCGAATTGTTTATGTTGGCCATCCATGAATTTGGCTCCTCTTTTTGTTATCTCTCTCACACCTTTCATCACCTACAAAATATCATCACTATCTCTTAGCTAGCTAGCTTCATCAAATTCAAAACACACATGACTAGCTAATTACCTTGATCTTGCCCGACTTGATTTGCGCGAGGCCGCCAATGTCGAGCACCGGGGTCTTCCCCGTCGTGTTCTTGAGCTCGATGGGCCCGGTTTTCGGCGGCGGCAGCCCCAACCTCTCTGCGTTGCCTAATGTGAGTCTGGCCACCACAAGGAGCAACCTGTCCACTAATCTCAACGGCAGCCATTTGAGAAGAGCCATAGCTATTGCAAATGTGGAAACTCCCATTACATCCCTTGGTAAAACATGAACCTGTGAAACATCAATCATGGCAACACTATTCTAATCTTTTTCACTTTTCACCATGGGGTGGGGAAAATATATGTATGTATACATATATGTGTATATGTGTGTGTGTGTGTGAAGAAATGTAACAAAAGTGTAAAGGGTTTGAAAATTTACTGAGTTTCTGACGACCATGTGGGGAGTTGCATTATGTCTGCAGAGATCTAAGCAAACTTCCATGCCAGAATTCCCACACCCCACGACCAAGACGCTCTGGTTTCGAAACTCAAGCCCGGATTCATAGGCGGAAGTATGAATGACGGGCCCTCCGAAGCCCGCGACACCAGGGATATCGGGTATAACGGGCTCAGCGTTTTCTCCGGTGGCAACGACGAGAAACTTAGTGAAGTAGAGAGAGTCCTGCGTCTGCACTCTCCAGAGCCCCATGGCCGGCTCGAAGTGGGCTCGCCAAACAGTCTGGTTGAACCTGGGGGCGATGGAGAAGTGGGTGGCGTAGGCCTCGACGTAGGCGATGAACTGGTGCTTGGTGGGGTATTTGGGGAAGTGATCGGGGAAGTTAAGGAATGGGAGGTGAGAGAAGTTTTTGGGGAGATGGAGTTTGAGGCCGTCGTAGGTTCTTTGTTGCCAGAGGGAGGCAAGGCAGGGGCTGCGTTCGAGAATGAGAGAGGGGACGCCATTTTTGTGGAGGCATGCTGCGACGGCGAGGCCCGAGGGGCCTGCACCGACGATTATGGGCCCGTGAGGAAAGAAGATGGAGTTGAGTGGGATTGTTGCATCATTGGAAGAAGCCATTTAGGAAAATGCATGGGCCAAGAAGAGAATGAGTAGTGGAAAAGTGAAAAGAGAAAAAAAAAAAAAAAGGAGAGTTTTCTTTTGTGTTTGAGGTCTCAGAAACTCTGCTTTTGTAGCAGAGTAAGCGTGGTGGGCTGCTCTCACTCGCTCTCTCTCTGTTTAAAAAAAGGAATAGTGGAGAGGGGAGAAAGTGAATAATGCAGTGAAGGGGAGGGTTAAATGAGAGAATTATTGTGCATGTGTGTTTTCCAGCTTCTTGCCTTTTGTTGAGGTAAAAAATAAGCGGCGGCCCAATTTAATGATCCAAGTATGCGACCTATAAATTGTTTTGTAGGAAAAAAGGCTGTTTGGACCGGGTAAGAAGCCCCAAGAAAAAGGAGTCCGAAAGAAAAAGCAGTTCGCCCTGACCAGTTCGTGAGGTAGCTCGACTGGAAGCAGTTCGATTCAGCTAGAGAGGAGTCCGAATGAGAGAGCAGTTCGATTTAATCAGTTCGCACAAGGCAGCTCAAAGTAGTTACTCACTCGGTGGTAGGGGTGTGCACGGTCCGGTTTGGCCGGTTTAAGGGGCAAAGTACAGACCAAACCAATAGGTACGGTTTGAAATTTTCACAAACCAAACCAGCCAAATAATTATTTCAAACCAAACCGGCCAAACCATATTATAACGGTTTGGTTCGGCTGGTTTAAACGGTTTGAAGATTATTCAACTAATAATATTACAAAAAAATGAAACTTGTATATCAATTTTATTATTAGATATTAATGAAATAATGATACACAAAATAAAACTAATATAAATATATCTCGCTTGTCATTAATTATAAATATGAGATAAGAAATAAATAAATAATATTATGGTTGCAAGAAACAATTAAATATATGTTGATTTATAGGGTTACAATTGGAAAAATATAAGCATCGGACATATATATCAATATAATTGATATTTTAGCTTTCTATCAAATGATATTTTACTATCATTATTATATTTAAAATTATATTATTTATACGGCCGGTCCGGCCAAAACGGTCGGTTTCAACCTTCAAACCGTCGGCCAAACCAAATCATCCAGTTTGAGATTTTTCAAACCAACCCGGCCAATCATTTTTTTCAAACCAACCAAACCGGCCAAATTAATTTGGTTTGGCCGATTCGGCCAGTTTCGGCCAAACCGTGCACACCCCTACTCGGTGGTTTCAACTCGGGATTAAATGAAGAAGTGTAACGGTTCGAACGTTACAAACGGTTCGACCGTTACAAGTCAAAGGGATTAATGGCCGGCAGTTTCACGACAATAAATGAGCACTCATTAATGATGTTTTAATTAGATTTTTTCTTATAAATATGTCCTTACATTTGTAAAGAGGGGACGAACTTTATCCCGAAAAAATATATATACATCAATTTGTACATCTTATAAGGATTGTGCTTCATTTTTTTATTTATTTTTTATTTTATTAAGAATGGATTGTTACGCGCATTATATTATTAATTTTTTAGAATCATATTCAAGAATTAAAGAATCCAATTTTGTGGGAAATCGGTGTTTTGTTCTATCATATGAATAGACTAATTTCATGATATACACAAATTTGGATTTATTTTATTTTATTTTTTATAACAAATTTGTATATTGGTCTTAGATAGCAATTTTGAGGTCCCATTCGGTACAAGAACAGGAAAGTTAGACCCAATTCTCTTTTTATACTTTAAATAAATAATTAAAATAATAAATAGTATACTAAAAAGAAAAATTATTCTGCCGGAGCCTTGGATATATTTATTTCTTGGATCAAAGTCCCACAAATCTGGAAAATAGGCAACAGCAAACTTGGATAGTTTACATTGAACAAAAGGTGGAAAAAAAAAAAAACTTATGAAATATAAACAGTAGATACTATACTAATGTATCAGAAAATGAGAGTAGGTAGTGGAAGAAGGTTAAGTTTGATGAAGATGGTAATGAAGAGGGCCAAGGAGAGTAAAAGAGCATGAACGAAACTGTCCTTGTTCCTATCTTCCAATTCACCTTCACTCTCAACGCTACTGATCTTCTGCTGTCTGCCGCTGCATGCATCATCATCAAAACTCTCCTCGTTCCTATCTTCACTCTTAACGTTACTCTTCTGCTCTCTGTTGCTGCTGCTGCATGCATCGCCATCATCAACAAAACTGTCCTTGTTCGTATCTTCACTCTCAACACAACTCTTCTGCTGCGATCTGCTACTGCTACTCCTGCTGCTGCTGCATGCATCATCACCATCATCATCAAAACACGTTTGCTCTCCTGATCCATTAATAATCTTGGTTTTGTGAAGCTCGGGAGGAGAATCTATTCTCTTTCTTCCTTCCTCAGGGAATGCACGTCTACATTTACATGCCCAACACTGTTAAAATTATTTAAAATGGGAGCATTGCAAAATTGTTATTCATCTCAATTTCAATCATACAAACGCGCGTCCATCTCTCTCTAGTCTTTACATTTACACACCCACGTAGCCTTTGCATTTCTGAGAAACGTCAAACGCTAAGCTGAATAATGCAAAGCTTTAGATATATACTTCAATCTAGAGAGATGAGTTACCACTGATATATATATCTTGAGTTACCTCTTTGTAGCAATAGACGATGCAGGCGAATCCACACAATCGTCTTCTACATTTCTGCACCAACATTATATTTTGGTTCAATATCAAACATTAATTCATCAGACCGGCACCACCAAAACCCAAAAAGAATTTATACCTCAACTTTGTGGCCAACTTTGAGTCGGAGCGATAGATTAATTTAATGACTCTACCATCCCAGAAAAGGTTTCTCATGAAACCAAAATACCTAAAATTCATCATTGTATAAACTGAAGTGTCATCTAAAATGTGTAAAAATATAAGAATGCAACCTGTGGCGGAGGAAGTAGTCGGAGCAGCGGTTCTCCGGCACTCCGCCGACGAAGGAGTTTACGCGGAACACAACCCGAACACACCACAGCACAACCCGAGGATCCAGCTCTATACCCGTAAATCTTCCATCCATGAGCACCCGGATTTTCCAGTCCGGCCCGTATTCATCCAGGCATCGGATGACCCGCGACGGCTTCACGAAACGGGTCCCTCCCGGCGCCACCTCCGGCAACAAACGGCATCCGTGGCCAACTTGGAAATCTAGCCTGAAATCAGTCTGGTTGAGGAACTGAGTTAGTAGAATGAAGAAAAAAGACATGGTGAAAACGAAAATGATGGAAATCAAGATCGAGGAAAAGAGTAATTAAACAAGAAACAGATTAGATTTTATCAAATTTTCTCAGAGTTTTATTTAGGGTTTCTATAGTTTCAAGTGTTCACTCATTCATTGTAGGGTTCTCCTTTACGCGGAAATTCACGCGTAAAAGTTGACTGCACAAAAATAGACAGTGCAGTCTTTCTTTTAGTTATCTTCATTCATTAATTTAGAATATATGAGATTTCGATTTCTATTAGCTAACGCACCGCCAAGCCTCATCCGAAGTTGGTACATTAAGGATGTTAGTATTGGTTTGTGACTTTGTGAGGTCAATTATCAACTTTTTAAAACCAATTTAAATCATGTATGCAAACTTGGCATTAGAATCCCTCTTATTTTTGTATGGGTCTCATTCATTTTTATCACGTTTCGCTCACTTATTGAAAGTCTTACAAGAGATCATTATTGTTGATGATATTTATGCACCGATAATTACTTTCTATTCGAATAGCTACAATATATTTTTGTTGATTGAGAAATTATTATGAGTATCATTATCATACACATATATTATACATACCATAATTTTCACCAAAATGAAAGCAATCAAAGTTCACCAAATATGATCACCTAAATCTTAATTGAAATTGATGGCTTAGGTTATCTTCAATCGAAAACACTAAACTCAAACTCAAAAGAATATTATCAGCATATTCATTTTTTCACGATTTGTTAAGTTTACAATTTGAATTCTTTATTAATTTTAAATAAAATATACTATAATAATAATATAATTAAATTATAAACATTATATAGCTAGGACTAAAACAAATGAATAAAAGAAACAAACGTACGTAAAATCATGAACATTATATATAATATAATTTTACTACTATAATTTAATTATACATTCAAATTTTCAGAGTACAAATGTACGATCATGAATATATAGAAAATAAAAATATAAAAGATTAGATATATGAAATATAAAAGGGAAAGGGCTGATTGCAATCAAAATCTTAGTTTGCGTCTGCTGCACGAAATATGTAAAATTGTGTCAAAAGAGAAGAGAAAAAACTCAATCAAAAATTCATTTGAAAATGGAGGTAAAAAATAAAAATCTGCAATTTTTTTCTCTTTCGTTTACATTTTAGTATTCGTTAAAGATGCTCTTAGCCTAAAACTAAAAGCGCCTTCTCGCTATCATGAAGACTTCTTGAAGTATAAAAAATAGGTTATGATTAAAATATTTTAATCGAAAGAATATTCAATTTGAATGGATTGTTGAACTAATTACCATCCATTCAGTATTTGTATCACAATTAATGCAACATTCTTGACTTTTTTTTTTTTTTTTGGAAATTGGAAAATACATCTCCATCCTTTTCAAATTAAGAAAATATATCCCGAAATTTTTATGTTAGGTAATTATATATCTAAGTTTAGTTTTGTTATAGAATTTTGTTCTTATTTACATAACATTGACTCACTGCCATTTGACGCTACATCAGTGATGTGATATTTTTGTTTTAAATTAAAGTTTTATTTTTTAATTTATTAAAATCTGATATTAATGTGTATTTATATTTTAGTCTTTTTAATAATATTTTTATTTTAATATATATAAATATATTTTATATTTTCTTCATTAAAATACTATTAAACGATAAAAGTATTATTTAGAATAAATATATTTGAAATGTAAAATAATATAAATTTCTATTAAAATGAAAATATTAGTTAAGAAATAAATATATTTTAATAATACTTTTATTTAACTAATAATATTTTAAAGAAGAAAACAAATATTCGTTTCGTTTAATAATTATTATCAATATATAGAGAGAGAGAGTAGTAATGTTGCGCTATAGTTGTCAACTGGGCCGGCCCGGACCGGCCCGGCCCGGGCCCGGGTAAGCCCACCAATTAAGTGGCCCGGCACGACCCGGGACCACTGTTGAGATGGGCCGTGCCGGGCCGGGCCATTTTGTATTTCTCTAGGCCCAGCACAACCCAGGACCACAATAAAGTGGGCCTGAACCGGGCCTGGGCTGGGCCTGAACTGGGCCTGGGCTGGGTCTTTGGTGGGCTTGAAGTGGACCTCAGGTGGGCCAGAAATGGGTTTAAAATGAATTATAATTTTTATTTTTTTACACATTTTTAAATTATTTTTAAAGAATATTTCTAATTTTTTCTTTAAAAAAACTTAATTTATTTAGGTTAGATTTAATTATAAACACTTAAAATTATTTATTTTGTAGCTAAATTAATAAAAAGAATCAAAATAACTAGTTTAAAATAATTAAAACTAAGAAATATTTGAGATGGGTATGAGATGGGCCAACACCGGGCCTGAGATGGGCCGGTCCTGGGCCTGGGCTGGTCTGGTCTTGGACCTGGGCCTGGGCCGGGCTGGTCCTGTGCTCAGATGGGCCTGGGCCTGGGCCGGGCCTGGACTTCAAAAAAAGACCAATATGAGCCCATCGAATCACTTAAGCCCGACCCGCCAAACCCATTTGAATCGTGGGTCGTTCCTGGGCCGGGCCTCAGCCGTGCTGGCCGTGCTGGGCTGGGTCGGCCCGGCCCACTTGACAACTCTATGTTGCGCCATGTAGCAGTGAGTTAATATCATATGACACTTAACGACTGATTCATCAAAGATCGGCAAAATTCCTAATTGAACTAAATTTAGGGATATAATTCCCTAACTGATTAAATATATTTCCCTAATTTATGAAAGACCCGAAATTTCTTTGGAATTGAGATTAAATAATAATTTCTTATTGGAGAATTGTCGATCTAGGACCCAAAAGATAGTTAAATTGTCAATCCAGGACCCAAAAGATGATTTGTCAATCCAGTACCTCATATTGAGGTCCTGGATTGAGAATTGTGTGATCTTTCGGGTCCTAGATTGAGAATTTTTGTGATCACTACTAGAAATTCGCGTTTTTGCGACCGAAAAATCGGTTGCAAATCGGTTGCAAACTGCTGTTTTGCGACCGATTCCGTCCGTCGCAAAAACCTTGGTCGCAAAAAAAAATTGCGCCCGAAAATTGAATCCGTCGCAAATAAATTTCCTTCAAAATTTTTTTTTTTTGAACCAGTTTTGAACCGGCCGGTCCAACCATCAAATCTGGTGGCTTGCGTCCAAGAGGGTTCGAACTCGGCACCTCCCGCACGCGTGCCGCGCGCGTTACCACTGAACCAAACAATAATCTCATTCTTTATACGTACTAAAAAATATACATATTTAAAAAAAAGGAATTTTGCGACCGAAAATTTAGCAACGGAAAAATCGGTCGCAAATCGGTCGCAAAAAATCTGCGACCGAATATCCGGTCGCAATTCCGTCGCAAGATTTAAAATTTCTATTCGGTCGCAATTCCGTTGTTAGTCGGTCGCAAAATCGCGACCCTTTTTTTTTTGTCGCAAATCGGTCGTAAATTCGCAATTTTTTTGTAGTGGATCTTTCAAGTCCTGAATTGACAATTAATCTTTCGAATCCTGAATTGACAATTAAACTATCTTTCGGGTCCTGAATCGATAAAACTCCTTTCTTATTCAAATTTTAAGTAATATAAGTATATTACTTACCGAATAAGATGCTAAAAGATCATATTCATCATGAAGTGGAATGTATTCAAATTTTGCTATTATATACTTTGTTTAACATGAATTGATATATGTAGAAAGATTGTAATGTATTTAAAATTTTATTTTGACGGAATAACTTTTCTGAATATGTATTTGACTATTTCAAAGAGTCACAAACAATCTCGAACATAAGAAAGTTATAAAATATCATAGATGTGAAAATAAATTCATAAATTTACCTGTATCATGTCTGTAACTAAAATTAGTCCACATTAATAGTCAAGGGTTTAATACGAATAACCTAATATTCAATCGAAATCTCTAATCAAATATTACCCATTTAATTTTCTGTATATCATGACATGACCATTAATATAAATCGGGCTTGTTCCTAATTGAATTGAAAAATGCAAAATTGGTATATTAGGCAGTTTTCAAGTAGTCGGGTAGGCATGATTGTTAAAAATTGCTAGGCGCTCGGATGGGCCTAGCGCCTAGACGGTTTAGATGGTGATTAGGCATTTTCTAGGCAGTAGTTAATCGGTAAGTTAATTTTAATATTTTAAATATAAATATATATTCATCAATTAATAAAAAGTAAAATTATCTAAATTTTAATTAATTTTTAAAAAATATATAAAAATAGGTTGCTCGAACTTATTAGGCGACACGCAACATGCTTAGTTGGCCACCTAAATGGCACGTAGCGAGCTTGGCCGGCCACCTAGATCGGCGCCTAAGCGGATTAGGCGGCCTTGGCGGTGCCTATGCGCTGATTACTCGTCAGAGCGATTAGACACGGGGATTAGAGAGTAATCGATTCGGTGGAGGACCGCCTAGCGCCTAGGCGGGGCCTAATCGATCCTAGGCAGGGACTTTTACAACACTGCGGGTAGGTTAGGCGTAATTAGGTGGCTGATAAAACAGGCTAGACTTCCGAAATTTTATTTTTTATTCTAATTAAAATTTATGTAATTTTATTTTATTTTTGTTAATATTTACTCCCTCCGTCCCACCTCAATTGTCCCACTTTCCTTTTTCGTCCGTCCCACCTCAATTGTCTCATTACTTAAAAAGGCAACCTTTTCACACTCAACAATAAAATATTAATTCCACTCAACTTACTTTACACTCACACTCCTTGATTATTGTGCCCAAAGTCACCGGGACAATTCAGCCGGGACGGAGGGAGTATATATTTCATGATAAAAATATAAAACAAGTTAACCAGTGGTCTAGATCGCCTAAGTATTAAGCTCTATCTAAGCATTCAATTAACAACAAACGAATTTTACGATTATGGAGATTAACTTATATTAATATTAGTGAGTTAATGTTTTATTCCTCAATTATTAGAATTTTTTTAAAAATATAATATAATCGTAAAAAAAGCTCGCTGGTCAAACCTGCAGATTGCAATCAATCCAAGGTCTTCAATGAACTTAGCTTCTTTTTTTTTCTTTTTTCTTTTTTGAGAGAGAGAGAGAGTGAGAACTTGGTTGCAGAAAACTGTATAATCTTCAACTCATAAACCAAATGATACAACTCAAAGCGCGAATGCAATTCAAGGAGAGAGAGATCTAGAGAGAGAGAGACGTACCTTGTGCAGATCAATTCAGGTGAGTTTCAAACAAAATCGCCGGCGAGGAAGGTAGTGATGAGATCAAGTGTTAATTATGGGAGATGAGATGAGATGTGGATGAATCAATCAACGATCGAGTTGAGTTGTACGTAACGCATCACGTGTGAGAGAGTTGACATTTAACTCATATTTATTTATTCACAAATCTCACATGCATGCATCATGCAATTTGCATTTGCAACACCTCTCTTTCAATTAATATTCTAATTATTTAATTTAAATCAAGATTTTTTTTAAAAAAAATGTAGCTACTTGTCACACTTACCCAACAATATCTATTACATCTCATATTTTTACCTCGCATTAATCCAAATTTGATTTATCTTTCTTAGTATTTGATTGCATATTGATATCATATCGGAGATACATTAGTTGCTATAGTTTTTTATAATTTTAGGAGATGAACATCAATGGAAATGAATTAGTATTTTTGTAAAATGAAAATTAAAAAAATATTGTTCTTGCATATATAAAATAAAATTAATTTGAAAAGATTAAGTATATAGTTTGGAATCATTTCATAAGTGTAGATTGTTACGTAAACTGTTATGATTTTTTAAACATAATGTATTTATTTAAATCTCATGACTCCATCCATATATAGGTACTAAGCTCGAATCCATAATTTATTACATATAAACAAAACGCTTAAATTACTTGTATTCGCACGGAAACAAAGAACACATTATACATAAAATTTTCAACTATTACAATTATTGAAGTGAACAAGATATAATAAAAAAATATTGTGGTGATATTAATTAATTGCCGACTGATTGCTACAGCTAATTAATCTAGTAATATGACCATGCATACCTCTAATCCATTTATCATTGTAAATATTTCAACCAAGCACCAATCATTGATTTTGGCTAAAAAGAATTTTCTATATAATTTCTTTTAAAATTTGAAAACTAAAATTCTCTAATTTAGTTGCAAACTATGGACTTATATTTTATATGAATCGTCTTTTGATAAATAATGAATACATTAAAGATTAGATCAATCTTGAAAGTTAATTTAGATTTATCCATATACTACTGAAATGGAATAATAATAAGTTTATTATTTTAGTTCACAACTGCATAAAACTAGTGATATGCTTTGAACCTTTTTGTTTTGAGAGAATAAATGTATATAGGCAAAAACTTGCGTTAGGCAGGTCTAAATGGTTTAGGCGGGTTTTATCATATCCAAATGGGTTGACCCATTTCAAATAGGATTTATTAATTCCCAATTTGGGTATATTATATGAGTTTGAGCTTGGGTTAATGGATAAAACCCGCCTAAATCGTTTAGGTCTGCCTAACCCAAGACCTTCCCATGTATATATTATGTTAAATATGAACGAATTTACATTTTTATTTACACTAAATCTATGGTCTGAGTTAATTTATTGTGATTTATTTATGTTGTGAATTGAAGCGATTGCGACACAAATAACTAACAGAAAATACAAGAACACAAAGAATTTATAGTGGTTCGAGCGTAAGCTCTACGTCCACTCTTCAAGCCTCCTCGGTGATGATTTTATTATGGTGAAGAAATTACAAAGTATGTGACAATTACAATTGGTGGGGAGCAGGGGTATATATAGGGAGATAATCCTAATCACATAACGAATATAAAATCTAGATATGGTAAGATATATCTATATCTAAATCTATCTAATAGATTTATTCCTATCCAAAATCTAATACAAATAAGGATAAATCTTGTCCAACAAAGAAACAAGATATACACAATATATTTTCCATATCTATCCAACTCGAACTGCTCCTCGAGTTCCTCGACCTACACAGCTCGACCCACTTTACCGGACTAGTCTCCTCGACCCACTCGAACTACTTCCTCGAGTTATATTGAGACTACTCCAACAATTCTCCACCTTAGGCTCAATATCACCTCGGCTTGGCACCTCCTCTTCAGTTCGACTTCAACAGTTTGATCAGTTCCAAGCAGTACTCAAACTTAGTACTTGGAACTGGCTTCGTAATCATATCCGCAGGATTATCGAGAGTATTGACCTTGTGCAGCTCGACCTCTCCGACTGCAACCACATCTCTTATAAAATGGAATTTCACATCGATGTGCTTAGTTCTCTCATGATGAACATCATTCTTCGCCAACTGCAAAGAACCTTGATTATCACAGGAAACCTTCATTTTTCCTTGATCAATCCCCAGTTCATTCATGAATCCAAGCAACCACAAACCTTCCTCAATCGCTTCGATCAAGGCAATGTACTCCGCCTCCGTCGAAGATAAGGCAACTACCCTCTACAGACTTGCTCTCCAACTAATCGCCGTTCCATACGATGTGAACACAAAACCCGTCAATGACTTCCTCGTATCCATACATCCTGCATAATCCGAGTCTACAAACCCTTCGACTGGGAGCTTCGAGCTCGAACCATCATCCTCGAAGACTAGACCCTTTCCAACTGTCCTTCGAACATACTTGAGGACCCATTTCAGAGCTGCCCAATGCTCTTTCCTAGGTTCGGCCATGAACCTACTAACCATGCTGAGAGCATAAGCAAGATCCGGTCTCGTATAGACCATAGCATACATCAACGAACCGACAACGCTCGCATAAGGAACACCTCTCATAAACTCCCTTTCCTCCTTGTCGAGTTTCCCAGCAGCACTCAACTTGAAATGAGCTGCTAACAGAGTGAGCACAGGCTTTACATCCTTCATTCCATGCTTCTCAAGAACTTTCATCAAGTATCCCTCTTGAGATAATGTGAGTCTTTTCCGAGCCCTGTCTCGAACTATTTCCATACCCAGGATCCTACGAGCACAACCGAGATCCTTCATCTCGAACTCCTGACTCAGAGCTTCCTTCAGTTCGGCTATCCCTTGCTTATCTCGACTCGCTATCAGCATATAATCTACATACAGTAGTAGATAAATTTGAGTCTCCATATATTCACCTCGAAAATATACACATGGGTCATGTTTGCATCGAACAAAGTCCTGCTGAACCATGAACTTGTCGAACCGCCTATTCCACTGCCTTGGAGACTGCTTCAATCCATACAATGACTTCTTGAGAAGACACACCTTCTCCCCGCTACCAGCTTCCTCAAAGCCCTCGGGCTGCGTCATAAGGATCCTTTCCTCCAGCTCTCCGTACAGAAATGCGGTCTTCACATCTAGTTGCTCCAACTCCATGTCGTACCGAGCAACCAACGACAATATCAGCCTTATAGACCTTTGTTTTACCACTGGTGCAAACACCTCACCATAATCCACACCATCCCGTTGCGTGAAGCCTCGAGCAACTATTCTAGCCTTGAATCTAACCCCAGAAACCTCTTGTTTCTTCTTAAAAATCCAGTTACAGCTAACTATCGATTGCTTCTCCCCCGACTTATCCACCAACTCCCAGGTGTTATTCTTCCTCAAGGAGTCCATCTCCTCCTTCATGGCATCGAGCCATTTGAGCCTATCCTTACAAGTTATGGCCTCGGTATAGCTCTTTGGCTCAGTATCATCCAGCTCTACCTCTTCCGCCATAACAAAGGCATATGCTACGACATCAGCATATCTGAATCGAGTGGGAGGTCTTATCTGCCTTCGTTCTCTATCTCTCGTGAGATTATAATCTTGAAGCGCACCTGACGCTCGAACCACCTTGATCTCCCCATCCACCTGAAGTGCATTCTTTGACCCACTGGTCGGCTCCACCTCAATCTCAGCAACTGATCTATCTCCTTCGACCTTGTCAGACTGTTCCTCCGAAGCACCACCTTGTTTCTCAAGGATATTTTCCCGTTCTTTGGCCCCTTTATCCAGTTCCCCTACCAGCTCCTCCTTGAACGTCACATCCCTGCTAATGATGCACTTTCTTACATCCGGCTCGAGACACCATAACTTGTACCCTTTCACTCCTTCGGGGTACCCAATGAATATGCATTTCAATGCCCTCCTCCCAAGCTTATCTCATTTGATGTTCGCATAAGCCATGCAACCAAAGGCTCTAAGGTTGCTAAAGTCCGGAGGATGACCAGACCATATTTCTTCCGGTGTCTTGAAACCTGAGAAAAGTTGTATTATGTGACTTAGTGGATTTCCTGATTAAGTTCGGAAGAATGACATAGGAATTTCATTCCGAACAATTATAATATCCTTCATTGTTTAATGCTTTATTAAGTTTATGCACTTTGAGTTAGGGGTGTTCGCGGTTTGGCCGAAACCGTTCAAACCGGCCAAACCGAATTTATTTGGCCGGTTATAATTTTGATTTTTAAACTGGCAGTTTGGAAATTTTAAAACCGGTCAAAACCGGTTCGGTTCCAGTTTGGTGGCCCAAATCGGCTGTTTCAACCGGACTGGCCATATACATATTTATATATATTTGTTTAGATATTTTTTAAGTACTGTGTATAGATTAGTTGGATATTGTGGCTTGGTTCTGTGTGTTGGCCAGGGTTTGATCCCTCTTCCATACTCTTTCTACCCATTTTTATTTTTTTCATTTAAAACATTTACTCCGTAAGATAATATGAATGTTTACTAATGTAATATAAGGAGAGTGATCATATGAGAACTCTCCTTACCATGTGAATATAAGAACCAATCTCAGCCATCCAAATTGTTGATCCAACGCTCACTAAATAATTTCCGTCTTGCATTATAGTGTAGTAAAACATGCATTAAAGGGTAATTTTGTAATATTTTTCTCTCTCCTCTAAAATCATCCTAAATCTTTAAATGACCATAACTCCTTTGATTTAGATTATTTTTTCATGTATCATATATCAAATTAAAGGTAATTTAATTATCTTTCAAACGAAATCTCTATTGCATATGTTTCGATTTTAAAATCATCGTAAACAATGAAAATTAGTGATTTTATGCATAATTCTCGTAACAGTACACGAATTCTTATATAATGAATGAAGTTGCACAATATAATGCATGAAGTTATAGTATATAATGCAGAATATGATAGATAAAATGCAATATATTTTTCATGCGAGATCAACAAAAAAAATTAAAATTCATTATCTTTGCATACTGTAGAAAATATTATAGTTGTTATAAATGTTGATCAAACATTACTTGTTTTTAATTATGTAATTTTTTTTGTTATATTATATAAATGTATATTATTATATTATGTAATGCATGTTTGTTAGGTATATAATAAATATTTGTTAGGTATATAATGCATGTCGATGTCAAAATAATTCGGTCCACGGAGTATCTATTCACCTTAAAAATAAGGTTCACACGATAAACATTCAAATATTCATTATAATAATGGTTTTAAATAGTTTCGTGCACGAATAAGAATTTATATATGACTAAAATCTTTGAGAAAATTAATAATAGATATGTTTCAATCTAAAAGATTAGAGAATTTTCCTTATTTATTATTTTCTATATTAATTAAGATATTTTCTATATCAATTTTGATATGAATATCTTATATTTTGTGCATATAGTTCTATTTTTCTCTCTCTTAAAATTTTAAATATCATAAATCTCTTAATTTAAATTATTTTTTAATGTACCAAAATAATATGATTTTATTATTTTTAAACTAAATCTCTATTGCACATGTTTAGTGGGTGTAAACTATGTAACTAATGAAAATTATTAATCTTATGCACAAATCAAATAACTTATGTATTGTAATGTAAGTAAAATAATTGCTCTAAAATAAAAGTAATACACTATAGTTCCGATTAAAACATCATCGTAAAAATAAAAATTAGTGATTATATGCATAATTCTCATAAAAATACATAAATTCTTATATAATGAATGCAGTTGTACAATATAATGCATGAAGTTATAGTATATAATGCAGAATATGATAAATAAAATGCAACATGTTTTTTTCAGCGAAATCATCATTTATCATTATATTTGCACTTGTTATGCATTATATAGTAATAACATTCGCATTATAATGAAAGTAATATAATTTTTCTATAAAATAAAAGTAATATCATATATAATGCAGGAAGTAATACCGTATAATAATAATAACATTATTCTCAAATAAGAATAATACCATATTATAATGCAGGAAGATGTTTGTTAGATATATAAGGAATGTTAGGTATATAATGCAAGTTTCCTAGGTATATAATGCATGTTTCTTATGTATATAATGCATGTTTGTTAGATATATAATGTATGTCGAGACTGAATATGCAAACAGAATATTAAATAAGTACAAAATGACAAAAATACCCAATAATGCAAGTTTTTTGAGATAAAATGACCGAAAATTTTAGTAAAATCTTGAGCGTTCATTCATCAAAATCAATGGCGATGATTGGTTCTTATTTCTTATGGTAAAGTGGTTCTCACTGGATCACACCCCTGTAATATAATATATAAGTATGATATACTTATTTTTATGTGTACTTATTATTATTATTATTATTATTATTATTATTATTATTATTATTATTATTATTATTCACATAGATAATTTTCTAATTACTTTATTGTGAATTATTTATTTATTTATATATTTTCAAAGTTATATATCTTAAAAAAAATAATATTTATAGTTGAAAAAATATTATTTACGACTCGCTAATATATTATCTCATAAATTTAAAGTAAACATCTTATACAATCTTACAATAAATCAATACTTGTTACATCAACTCTATTTTTATGCAAAAAAATTTAGTACATCAAATTGCTTTTTAACATAATAATATTTTTCATACATACCCTCCGGTTTTGTTTTAATATATTTATAGATATAGATATAGATTATAGTGCTTTGTTGAAATTAAGAACAAGTTTCATTTCAAACCGTAAAACCGGCCTGACCGAACCGTTTTTTATATGGTTTGGCCGGTTTGGTTTAGCTAAATTATTCGGCCGGTTTGATTTGGAGAAATCTCAAACCGTACTTATTGGTTTGGCCGAGATTTTTCCCCAAAACTGGCCGAACCTGACCGCGAACACCCCTACTTTGAGTTTACTTGCTTATTTGAAACCTTCAATACTTGGCTTAGTATTGAAGCGTATATTCAAACTGAAACTTAAACTTACTCTGAGCTTAAAACTGAGTTTTTACTGAAACTGAAAACTGAGTCTTAAAATCAATTTTCAGCAAGTGCAAGATCGTTCAAAATTTCCACTGCATACTTTAATACTTTGATTTCGGAACTAACAATATTCAACATACAATTTGTTTTTAGCATTGAATAGCATCTGTATATAGATATATAAATTTGATTATTTTGGAGTAAGAGAAATATGAAAGTTAAAACTTAAGAGGCACAAAAAATCTATAGGAACATTCAAGTTAAACAAATTCGTGAGTCTATCAATCTAGTCTAGAAATCAAAGGTTACAAATTTGATTAGATATTACTAGCTAAGATCATTAAATTAATCAGTTTTAATAATTAAATATTGCTTAATACACTAAAAGTTAATATATTCTACATTAAATTTGTAACGTTAATTTAAATTATAATAAATTAAAATGTTATTAAATAAATAAGTAATAAATATAATGATAGTATATGCTACTGCTGCTATAGATTAAATCCATAAAAATATGTCAAGGGCGACTGATTGGGGGCAAAGTCGTCACGACAGCAACAATTGATTGAGAGTATATCAAAACGTCGTCGTATAATTTTTCATCCCCAATTCTCCGCAGCCATCTCTTCTACTGCTACTAAAATTCGTCGTCGGCGCTTATTTCCCGAATTGAAAACATGTATATTGTTGCAATCACATATTTCCTCCACTTTTTCTTGGATTAAATTTGATTTTGATTCCGCAATTGCAGATAGAACAAGTGATTGGAAAGGGATTAGGTTAAGTAGGAATGGGGAGTGCGGGAAGAGAAGTGTCAATTTCTCTGGACGGTGTGAGGGACAAGAATTTGATGCAACTGAAAAAGCTTAACACCGCGCTCTTCCCAGTTCGCTACAACGATAAATACTATGCAGATGCTATCGCCTCCGGTGAATTTACCAAATTGGGTCCGTTTCCACTTCTGGGATTATATTATTTCTCTCTTGATAGTCCTCTTGCTTTTTTGTGATTTGATTTTTTCCCCGTTTGTTCTTGAATTGTGTTGAGAATTATAGGATTTTTGCTCTATTAAGCGTTATTGTTGGGTTTATAACTTATGATTCCTTTTCATTCTCATGAAGAAATTGGTTCTGTATTTTCAGATTTTGCTAGAATATTAAACTCAAAAAATGGGAAACGCTGTTATAGTTTGGGAGGGGAATTGCAGTTTTGTCGTATGTGTGTTGGTGTTAGTTCGGAATTTTGGTTTGTGCTCTACGCAGAGGTTTAAACCATTACATTTAGATCAGGTTGCTGGAAATTTGTAACTAGGAAAATCTGAACACTATCTAGTACTACACCAGCTGTTGTGTCTTTTCGGAATCTGGGTTTTTTGGTTAGAATTTAACATCTATGAGATGATGATCTCCTGCCGTTGTGTTTATGGTGCCTTGGATTATAGAAATGCTTAATGAAAGAACTCGGTGTTGTTGCTAACTGCAGAACTGTAACAGTAACCCTATCCTTTGTTAGTGGTAGACATTCATTATGTAGTTTGTTACATCATTTGGCTCATACTTTATGTCCATTGTCACAATCGAAAGGAGACTCCCATTTGACATACATAACTCATCAAATTCACTGAAAGTTCATTGGCATACATAACTCACCAAATTTTCCATCCAGCAGTAAGGCAATTAGTTAATGACATTATTTAGCATAGTTGAGAACAAAAGGGGTCTTCAAAATAATTACTTTTTACTTAGTGAAAGGGATTATGAAGAGTGTGATGTAGCATGAACGTTAGGTGCTTTTATAGTGGAAGTTGTGTCAGATGATTTACATGGATATCTCTGCTATGAAAAAAAAATAATTACAGAACCGAGATACCTGCACAGTTCGAGTTGCTTATTTGATTTGGACCAAGTATGAAGTAGAGCATAGCATGATCTGAAAACAAATTGGAAAGACATGATAAAGGCTTGCTGTCCATTTTTCATCGTGCTGAATATGTGATTTGAGTGGTTATGTGCATCTCTAAAACTGGATGTTTTATCTTTTCAGCTTACTACTGTGACATTTGTGTTGGGTCTATTGCATGTCGTCTTGAGAAGAAGGAAAATGGTGGTGGTGTTCGTTTATACATAATGACATTGGGTGTTTTGGCTCCATATCGTGGGTTAGGCATTGGTAAGTCAGTATGTCTTTTACTTGCCTCAACTTGTTAAGAACTTTAAAAATGTTCAGTTTAAAATCATTCAAAATGTGATTTTGCTTTCCAGTAAATATTAAATTTGTTGTCAAGTTCCTGTTGTTAGCCTGATATTTAGTTTTCATCTATTTCTGTCTTATTCTTTCAACTGTAAATGGTGTGTCTGTGTAGTTAACTGCAATCAGTAGCATCTCAAGATAATATTAAGTTTTGTCAATAAGTCACTTTGCCAACTAAAAGATCAACAGATGTCAGACAGACTGCTGAAGGGATTGGCTGCCCTCCTATTTTCAGCAAAGCCTTCTAGTTGAAAATTATTGCTGTGAAATTAATACTCCCTGGATGTGGTGTAGGTACAAAGCTGTTGAATCATATTCTCAATCTTTGCTCAAACCAGAACATTGGTGAGGTCTACTTGCATGTGCAGACAAACAACGATGATGCTATCAAGTTCTACAAGAAATTTGGATTTGAAATCACAGATACAATCCACAACTATTATACAAATATTACTCCACCAGATTGCTACATTGTTACCAAGTTCATCACTCATCCCGAGTCGAAGAAATGATGATACCTTGAAGAGAGTTTCATTCGCATTCACTCAATTGATCAGGTGAGCACTGAACATTAACCAGTTTTGGGATCTGAAGGCTGTTGGGTTGTTCGTTGGTAATGATCAAAGTGAGTCAGAGGAATTGTATTTGTGTTTCTGGAGTGTGCAAAGGCCTATTATCTTGCCTGAGATTTTTCGGGACTCAGCCGTAGGTAATTTCACTGTACAAGAACGAAGTTGCTGTTCAATTTTGAGATGTCCTGGTTATGTCAGAATTGTTATGCACCTACTAGCCAAGTGATTCTTGATCATCTACTATGAGCTTGCAGTTTATCATATACATCTTTTTTTTCTTTTAGGAATATTCTTCTTGTGGAGTTTCCTTCTTTTAGATTTTAACATTATCAATTTTGATGTGAACATATAATTCATTTGTTAAAATTAATTTCAAGAACCCAATTAAAAAACTTTGACAAAAAAAAAAAAAAAAAAAAGAAGCCGCAGCAGATATTAAAGAAACGGCAGCGCAATCATTCCCAGAAAGGGATGATAAAAAGAACCATTCTTGTCTACACGACATGCAGCAGATGAAACTGTATACAGACTAAGCCTACAACTTTAAATAAAGCGAAAGCAAAGGTTGGAGGATTTGTCATCATGTGCAAATAGAAAGAACACAGCTAGGGGAGAGAACATCAATGTTTACTCCTTGGAGGATTTGTTGATTAGTGACTTGTGGATATGTGGGATCACACCTCCACCAGCTATGGTTCCTTTGATCAGAGTATCCAGCTCCTCATCACCACGTATTGCCAGCTGCAGATGGCGAGGTGTGATACGCTTCACTTTTAGATCCTTGCTCGCGTTTCCAGCCAATTCCAACACTTCTGCAGTTAAGTACTCTAAAATGGCTGCCGAGTAGACTGCAGCTGTAGCACCCACCCGTCCGTGGGCAGTAGCTCGCTCCTTCAGCAGTCGATGAATACGTCCTACAGGGAACTGGAGGAAAAGGTAGGTTTATAGTAAAACTGTTTCGTTATACATCTACCAAGAAAAGGAAAATGAGCTGAAATAAAGAATTGCAAGTTCTTCCTTCCATTATATTTATAGGACGTTATGACTTATGAATCTATACAAGACAAACTCATTATCACATGCCATTCAAACTAACGTCTGTCACATTTATCAGAACTCGCATAGAAAAATCTGATTTCAGGCTACAATTCAACAAGATTCTCAGTCACATAAACTCTATCATCGAGGGGCTAGACCCAAGTGGCTAGCAATTATTTTCAGTAATGATGTTAGCTTTTACTTTCAACCGTGCACACTTTCATTGCTATGATACTAAAGATAATCTTGTTATGTGAAGATAGTTAAATGAGATACAGCAAAAGAGTTGAAAGATCCCACCTTTGACTTTCATCTTTGAGATCAAATAACTTGGAATTTTTAGACAGAATTCTTTTGAGGAACGTAATGCCAGGAAGAAACTCAGTCCAAACATATTATACCTTCAATTCATGTGTTCAGACTAACTATTTGTTTGCGAGAATTTATTCATTGTATGAGATTTATATAATAACAAGAAATTGTAAAGACCTCAACTTCATTGCCTGCAAAAACTCTTAAGACTCAGTCAAGATAAGCTACACGAACTCGACCGCTTTGCCTGTAGACTAATATAATTACTTGAAGGTATTTTCAGTAAGTGATGCTAGCTTTCTTTAATTAGATAGTAATACTTTAATTATTCATGAGCACGGACTCGACTCATTCTGAAAATGACCGTGGTTTCTAAAGACAACAAAGATGAAGAGCTAAAACAATTTAAGTTCAGTTTCATCCTTGAGTTTAAAAAAGGTTCGCTTAGCTCAAAGATGATTTGTTCCCTAATGAGCATATGAATAAAGGGACTTGTGAAATGACCAGAAATTTTCACCACCTTGATTCCACGGCAGGTTATAAATACTGAATACAAACATCGAAGTGCTGGTTTTAAAAATCTCAATTGAACTATACACACAACTACACAAGTGAATATTTTTGAAGTTGTAATGCTTCTGCCATTATTTGTTGTTTTTCCTTTCAAGTTTCATATCAATTGTTTCCAAGTTTTTCTTTTTCACACACCTTTAGTTTCCACTTCCCAGCGACAAATCATATGTTATTATTATTTATCACGAAATTGGACAAAGATTTATGGTCTCCAGAAGTAACTTGTCTTATGACTTATCATTAATCTATAATCAGTTATACTTGTAGTTTAATTCAAACAAATCTAGACCACTCCTCTTCCACCATCTAATTTAACTTTCCCATAGAATGATAGAAATTTAAATAACGCACATATTTTCTTTCTTCACAAATTTTCTTTTAACGTCAAACTTCTAGCAAATTCCAATACAAAAATCTGCAGAAAAAAAAAAAAGATATAATTCACACTATCACCACAGAGATACGCACGCGCAGTACATAGCTATGGAAGGAAGGAATAAACAAACAAAAAAAAAAGGGAGTAGCAAAAGCCCACATCAGTGCTGAGCCCACAAAGCCCAAAACAAGCAATCAACAAGAAAGTTCACAAATTTACACAGAATAGAAGAAACCTTAACCAAGATGAGAAATTGAAGGGATCGGTGAAATTGAGGAGAGGAAAGTAAACCTGAAGGCCGGCGCGAGAGGAGCGAGAGATTGGTTTCTTCTTGTCCTTATCTTTGTCCTTCGACGCTGGGGTTTTCCCGGTTAACAAACCCTTCGCCCCTTTCCCTGACATTCTTCTCCTTCACGCAGATCCAAACACGGTCTTATGAAATTTGAGAATTTTCACAGGAAAAAGGACTTTCGCGACTTCTTCTCTCTCTCTCTCTCTCTCTCTCTCTCTCTCTCTCTCTCTCTCCCAACAAATAAAACTCTCGATAAAATTCTTGTGAAAGTAAATTTTATTGCATTCTACCCCCTGCTATATGCACTATTCTCGGTTCTGCCCTATTTACTTATCCAAATTGCAGCAAACTCCTCTTCTTCTTTTTTATATTATCACTAGATTTGCACCCATGCGATGCGCGAATTAAATATATAATATCTTATTTTATAATACAAAGATATAACTGACAAAGTTATGTATCTTAGTATTTTCTAGTAATTATATATATATATATATATATGTAATGGTGATAATATGAAAATAGTTTTTAATATGATAAATGAGAATAAATCTCAGCCTTTGATCTTATTATTTCAACGCTCAAGATCTATTTAATTTCGTATGCAGTTTTAGTCCATTATCCTGCAGTGTTGCAAAATTAAGAGTATTTTTGTAATTTAACTTTTTTTCCAAACTTAAATCAGATTTCAAACTTAATTTCGTATGCAGTTTTAGTCCATTATCCTGCAGTTTTCAAATTAAGGTTAATATTTGACCAGATCTTTTATTCCTTTTTTTATGTAACAAAATTTTTATTCTCTTCTTCGTGCGATCTTGTTTCTTCTCCGTCGTGGAGTCCATCTCGCTCGTCTCCTTCATCGATTTCTTCTTCGTCGTTTGGTTCGTCGTCCCCACCGTGGGTCCATCTCACTCGTCTTCTTCCTTGGTTTCTTCTTCATCTTTTGCGGTTGCACGATCGATATACGCTTCAATTATGCTTCCTGCGCGCTTCAGTTATTCATCTCCAGCGGTCTGTGGCTTCGGGTGGTATTTTTGGTGGTTCAGATTTTAGTTTGATCGTAGATTTCATCTCTTTGTATGATGTTTAAATTCTGTCAACTAAGTGTTTGTTGTTTTGCTTGTGTGAGTCGTGAACTATTATATTGCATATTAGTTCCTCTAAAGATGCATGAAGAATTGTCAATAATGAACTATTCAAAAGTTGATTATTTTAATGTATTAGCTCTTTTAAAAATACACATTAATGCTTCTAAAGATGCACGTAGAATTGTCAATAATGAATTACAAAATCCTTATTGTAAGATTATGATTCTTTTGAGTAGACATGGTAAGAATATTCAAATAAATTAAGGATATATATATATATATTTCAATTTTGGAAATCAGATAATCTTCATTATTTTTAATAATATTCACATATCAGATTAGATATGGATATCCAGATTTTGATACACACAATATTTCCTTATTAGAGAGATTAATTTTTTTCGTAATGAGATATAATGCATATTTTCTTAGATAAAATGCATGATTGCTAAGATAAAATGCGCAATATTGAAGATAAAATATCGTAAGTAGAGGGATTAAGCATTTTATTTCGCAATGTAACGTTAATGCAGGATATTGCCCTTAAAATGAACAAAATCGTAGTTAAAATGCAGGTTGCTGTTTGTATATTATAACGTATTGTTTTGACCTTTATTGCAGGATATTGGGGCAAAAATGCCATTTTTTTAATTTGCTGAGAATGAATCGTGTTCGTCGATTTGATGAGATGGACACGCGAAATCTATTCTTATTTCTCATAGTAACTCTTATTCTCACCTAATCACTACCATATATGTACTATGGTGGAAACCACCTCTTAGATGTGAAATAAGACTTGATCTTATCCATTGATTAAGAAAATTGACGCTCCAGATGTATTTTTGAGCTGCAAAAATTCGCTGAAATAATAGAAGAAAAGAGTTGCAGAAAAAGGTTTTTTAGTAAATGTGACACACCTTTTAACTTCCCCATATCTTACCCACGATTTTATTTGCTAAAATTTTGGAACAGTTTTACTGCATAATTTTATCGAATTCGCTGCAGTATTAAGAAATAAAAGTTGCAGTATTAAGAGGAAGAAGTTGCATTACGTAATTTTTTTAAAATCAAAATTATATACGCACGATTTTCAGCCCCTAATTTTGTTGATTTTGAATTCTAAAATACTACATTTCAAAATTAAATTATATTTGTTTCCTAATTTAATGGGATTGGTTCTCTGAATTATAGTATTTCAAAATTAAAATCTGCAATAATTCAAAATAGAAAAAGTTTTATAAATAATTAATATTAAAAAACTCTTTATGTAAATTGGAATTAGCAGAGTACTGCAACTATTATATCGTTATACTGCACATTTACAGGCGTAAAATCTGCAATAATTCGAAATAGAAAAAAATTTGAAAAAATAATTAATATTAACAAAATTCTTTATGTGAATTCAAATTATCAAAAATACTGCAACTATTATATCTTTATTCTGCACATTTACAGGCGTAAAATCTGCAATAATTCAACATAGAATTTTTTTTGAAAAATACTAATCTTAACAAAACTCTTTATGTGAATTCAAATTATCAGTGTACTGCAACTATTATATCGTTATACTGCACATTTACAGGCGTAAAATCTACATTAATTCAAAACTAAAAAAGTTTGAAAAATAATTAATATTAAAAACAACCAAAAGGATCGTCGACAGAAATTACACAACATATAAAAAAGAAGAATATCATTAATCCGAGCAGCAGAGCAGCCGGGCTCTCGTTCCCGTCGCCGGATGAGGATGCTCCGATCGTGTCATCGTTCAACGGCATGAATCGCCCTCTTCCGGACGTCGTGGACCAGATGCGCCACCTCAAAGTCACGCAGGAAGGCATCCAACTCCCAACTATCGTGGTGGTCAACGATCAGTCCTCCGGCACAGATGAGATCGCCGGCCACGGGAAGGGCATCTCGAATCACCCCTTCACGCTAGTCGTGAAGAAGCAGGGCATCCCTGATCTCACCATGGTCGATTTTCTAAGCCCTAAACGTGAAGAAAATTAGGAATATAAAAGAAATCATAATCTATAATTAAGGAAATTGTTATGGAAAGAGATTATATTTCATTATTATAATTACAATAATATCCTTCACTCAAATTAAAATAAAAATAGAAATTAAATATATATAATTAAAACATAAAATCTTATCCATTGAATTTCGAAAATAAAAGGATCAGACTTAGTCTTATTTTTCATTTGGGAGGTGGTTCACATATGATTACAACTCTATATATATATATAT
>JAPKLW010000206.1:467355-487117 GCA_026898455.1 Plectranthus barbatus
TAATCTATCAACTGGGGAAGGGAAACTTAGACAATTTTCCCAACAATATCACTCAATTTATATGATATATTTCACTATTAAGATTTATTATGCAAAATTTATTTGTGAAACGATTTTGAAGGAATAGTAGGGTTTGGAATGTGCTATTTTTATTTTTCTTTTTCTCAATAGATGGTGGAAATTCTCCTAGAATTTTAGAAGGATTAACTGTGCGAATTGTGCAACTTATAACTTAGCTCGTTTTGGAAAGGAGTGTAGTAATATTATTTCGTGGGTGAATGATTTTTCTAATTTGTTGCAAAGAATTGTACGGAATACTTTTAATACTCCCTCCGTCCCATCATATTAGTTTCATATTCCTTTTTGGTCCGTCCCGTTTATTAGTTTCATTTTTTAAAAAGACAAAATTTTTCTCATTCATCAATAAAATATTAATTCTTCTACACTAATGCACATTGGTTATTGTGCATACTCCTCCGTCCCTCATATAATGGAACGGAGGGAGTATATAACAATAATCTTTGAAGTTCAAATAATGTAAAATAGATTTTTAACATTAGGGGTGGAAATAGGTTAGGCCCAAGTAGACTATGCTCCGATAGGCCTGGGCCTGCGAAAAATCACTAAGCATAGGCCTGAGCCTATTTACTATCATAGGCTTTTATAAAGACCTTAGCCTCTAGCCTACTTGAGGCCTATTTAATATTTTTTTTAAAATATATTTTTAAATTAGAAATACATTATTTGTTTTATAAATTATATATATATATATATATATACTTTAATAAAAATAAGAGAAACTACGTAAATCTTTTTCAAACTTGAAATGAGTTCTTGAATATAATTCGGACTTTAGAATATAAACTACTAGTATAAATATTCAAGTTTAATTAAATTATGAATTTAATTTTTATATAAAATAATAAATATATCTAATAATTATATAATATATTATAAAGTAGGCCGGCCTGTTAGGCTTGAAAGACCGGATTTGAAGCCCGAGCCTAAGCCTGTTTAATTATATAGGCCATTAAAGAAGTCTAAGCCTAGCCTATTTCCACCCCTATTTAACATAAATGATGAGTACAAATAGTTTTTTCCCTCTAAACTTTTCGTCTGAGTCATATTAAGAGTCTCAATTGCTTTAAACTTACAAGAAAACAAAAATTATGTTAACATTTTAATTTGTGAAAATATGTGTGACAAACACAAAATCATCAAATGTTATTTAACATTAGGAAATAAAATTAGAAGGACAATAAAATAAATCTTGTTAAGCTTTTTGTTAGATAAATCCTACCTTACTTCTTATGTTTTGGTGGGTCAAAGATTGTAAAGTCATCTTAGTCAATTTTTCAGTGTCTAGAGTTCTAAACTGTAATCTTGTATAGGATCGATCGAGTTGTAATAGAACTTAAGCTGAAGACCGAGCAAAGGAGATGCTCGAAAATTGAAGAACTACAAGCCTTGAAACTTAGTTTTCACCAAGTATAGCCTTGACCAAAATTGAGTTGGGGCACTCAGTATAGGGTCTTCCATACTGACTAGGAGAAGTCAGTATGAGGGCTTTGCCGTACTTGACTAGGAGAAGTCGGTATGAGGGTTTTCCATACTGATTAGGAGAAGTCAGTATGAGGGCGTTTTATATGCTGACTATGGACAGTCAATATGAGGGTCAACCATACTGACTATGGGAAGTCAGTATGAGGGCTAGCTATACTGACCTTGGAAAATTAGTATAAAAGCCTCTACCTTTAAAGCACAAGCTATTCAAAGATATCGGAGCTCGGTCAGACTTCGGCATATTCATGCCCATGTTGAAGTCAGTACGAGGTTATCCAAACTTGGATCCCTCAGACTGAAACTTAGTTTGACAATAAGTTAGTGTATGATTGGGAAATATCTTCCATAAGTCTAACGACTGGATTTATGTGTCTAACGCGCAGAAATTCAAAATGCTGGAGGAAGTCCTCTATAAATAGGACCGCACATCAACCTTAAACAGGTTAACGATTTTGAAAGATTCTCACTTTAAGAGCGCTCTGCTAAGCCATCTCTCTACTAAAATTCTCTGAGTTTCCGTATTTCTTAACACGAGACTTGAGTCCCTGACTCAAGTTATTACACCGTGCTATCTTCTCCTAGCACAAGGCTGAAGTTTTCAGGCTGAAGCTTTTCTTTGGTGAATATAATTTCCCAAGATATATTCATAGCAGTCAGTCTCCTACTCTAGGATACTGATATTCACGGGCGTATGCCAACAAACTGAGTTCTGGGAAGAACAACAAACATTCAACCACTAGGAAGAAGGTTGTGAGGTGTCGTCCTCACTTCAACCTGAAGTATAAGCCTACAAGGAGTTCCTAGGCGAGTACCACAGTTGACCGAAGGACGGAGGCACCGATGGACTGTGTATAGATCGTAAGGAGGCTTGTACTTACTTAGTGAATTATTCGGATCTAGGGTCTAAAGAGTGGATGTAGGATATTTAGATCTGAAGCACTATATATATTGTGTGTTCTTTACTGATTTATTTATAATTTTGTCTTGTTTAAGTTTCGCAAACTGACTATTGAAACCTTCAATACTTGTCCAAGTATTGAAGAGTATATTCTGTGAAACTCACATAACAAAAAACAGACCTAAGCTTAAGTCTTCTACACACTAAACTGAGTTATATTTGTTTATCTGAACAAGTGCAAGTGTGTTAATTATTGCTTCCGCTGCATATTCAAACCTTCCGCTGCACGTATTTGCACTCTAATTTTGGGACCAACAAGTGGTATCACGCGCCAAGGTTCTTACAGACCAAGATTTTGTTAGTCGCTTTGGATTAGATCTCTGTTCTTTGCACTTTGTTTTTGTTTGTGTGTATAGATCAGATGGCATAAATTACAAAGCTTCCAAAGTATTCATTAGAAAACTTTGAGATATGGAAGAAGCGCTTATTGATAATGCTGAAGAACGTCCATCTGGAGATGGCTGAAGTTCTATCTAATGGACCACTAAAGATCACCAAAGTGAATACTCAGCTCGGATGAGCAAGGGGTCAGGAGATAGTGGAGAAACCTTATGCGGAGTGGACGAACGACAACAAAGTTTGTTTTCAGCTGGATTCAGTGGCATGGAGCTCATTCTTCAATCCCTAACAGAGCCACTGGTTGTTGAAGCCCTTGAGCACAACAATGCCAAGAAGATGTGGGAATTCCTTGGCACACTCTTCCAAGAGACCGCACAGATGAAGCGAAACAAGCTTCAAAACTGTGTAGATAAGTATGAATCATTTCAAATTCTTCTTGGTGAAAAATATTAAATCAATGGAAGCTAGATTTAATACTATTATTTGTGAGCTAAAAACCTGGGGAGAACTTATGAGATTGCAGATATGAACGCGAATATCTTCTCCTGATGTCTAAAGAGGACTAGTTCGTCAAAGCCACCAGCTTGAAGGAGAGGGATCTCTCCAAGATGACGACCAAGGACATGTTCGCCTAGCTCCAAGCCCATGAGTGGGGCATATAAATGGCGAACATGAATGAAGCAGTGCGGAACATCAGCAAGCATCCAGAGGAAGATGCTGCCTTTTTTGCAAAAAGGTGGTTCAAGAGAAGGCCTCAAAAGCCTTACCAAGCTGACATATCATCCGAACAGACGTCTACATCAAAGTCAACACCAAAACCTTCCTACCAGAAGAATTAGGAAGAGAGCTCAATAGAAGAGCTTGAGGAGCAGATGAGGAAACTGACAAAACTTCTTGAGAGAGCCAAAGCCAAGAAGAAAGGTCATAACCTAGTGAACTAAAGTTCAGCGAGAGACCTCCCAAAGCATGTTTTGAATGCAACTCTCCAGATCACCTCAAATATGAGTGCCCACTGGTTTCCAAGGAGAAAATGGAGCGCTTGAATACGGTATTCGAGAAAAAAACTTCCAAAGCAGTTGCAAAGACCATGCTCTCCAGAACTGAGGTGCTAGATATCTCGAATAATGATGATGGCTACTACACTTCAGATGATGAGGCCGTGGAAGAAGCATTGAGAAGAGGAAGAAACTGAAGCTGAGTCACAAATTTTGGTACACATTTCTAACTCAGTTTCTATTCCTATAACATGCATTGAAGAAGGTTCTGCATTTTATTGCTCAGATTCAGAGGATGTTAACCTCGAAACTTAAAATAGAGAAATTTCAAAATTTTATGAATTGAAAAATGTTTTGGCCAACGAAAATGCTTCACTGAAACTTAAAGTTTCAGAACTGACTGAGGAGATCCAAGGATCAAAGTCAGTAACTGATGAGCTAGCCAAACTTAGAGAAGAGCATTCTACTTTACTTCATTCTTTTAAATCTATTTTTTTAAGAATGTGAATCTCAAAAATTGAAAAAAATTGCTAGTGATCAAAAGCTTATATGTTCACTTTATTCTAGTGCTAGCAAAGTTTCGGAAGCCTTAAGTTTACAAAGAGATCTATATGATAAACTAGGACTAGGCTTTTCAGAAAATAATTTGAGCAATCATACATCAAATTCTGAAACTAGAGATATTTCTAATCATCACTTTAAGAATGATTCTAGTTTAGAAGTCAAGCTGTTAGGTAGAGGAGTAGTCAGTATGGACAAAGACTCCTTAGTGGTCACTTAGGATAGAGGGGGAAAGCTCGTTTCAAAACTGACTCCAACATTACCCAAGCTTAACAAGGTTTTGACGTATAACTCAAACAAACATGAGATGAAGCCCACTCTGCCTAGGAAGTGGGTGAAGAAGAATGTTCCTAATGCAAGGAAACCCACTTCAGCAGCTAAAACTAAACTTTATAGAAAGTTAGTTTCATTTTCGGATTTTAGAAATTCGAGGTTCCCTACTCATAATTCGTATGAGAAGAGAATTTATTTGTATAGGAAGATAACTTATACGAGGTATGAGTCAAATCATTTCACTATCTTTAGGACTAGGAAGACTGTACACCCGAACTAGGTTTCCGAGAACCCAACCGAAACTTAGTTTCAAGAAAGTCAGTTTTTTGGAAGTCAGTTCCTAGAAATCCAGTTTCAAGAAACTCAGTTTGTGGCAAGGTTTCACACACCCACTATTTTCCTTCAAACATGTATAGAAATAACATTAATTATCTGAAGAGGAAGAGAAAGAGAGGAGAAGTTGTGACACCTAGATTTAAGGTGAAGCAAGCAAGTATGGATTCTCAAAGGATGGATCCATAAGATTAACCCTGCAGGACCCGCAGAAACACGAGTACTTTAGTCTAACCTTATCTGTTTTGCAGGTACAGGGTCACCAAGGTCAGCTTAAAAAGAAGACAAGAGCATGGATTTTGGACAGTGAATGTTAAGCCTACATGACCGGTGAAAGAAATCTCCTTACAAAATGGAAGATGTCAAGAGATACCTATTTGTTGTTTTGATGTGTCAAAAGATTGTATAGAAACCACCAAGTTAGAAGTGTCTCTATATTAGCTTAGTTCGCATAAACTTGTAAAGTCTTGTTAGGATATATCAAGACATTAACATAAATTCTCATGTTAATGTCTTGATATACAAAGCCCCAGTTTGGATCGTGTGGAGTAAGGAGAGACCAACTTACAGTTTGGAGCTGATGACTCAAAGAAACTGATCGAAGACATTAACATGAATTCTCCAGTTTACATAGTCAGTTCCAACTTGCACGAAGAGACAAATAGAACAAATCAGAGTAATCATAGAAGATCAGTCTTTAATAACGGAGATGTATTAAAGACCGACGAAGCAGCAATCGGTTTAGATTCCTTAGACCGGAAGAGTCATTCTGACACAAAAGCATAATATCGACATCATGTGTCAGAAAAGAACGTAGCAGGTGCAGAACTGTTGAAAACGCTACCTGCTCCTGTCAGAAAAGAGATGCATCAGATTGGAAGATGCTCAAATGTCTCTAAACGACTACAATTTCGAAACCTCTCATACTTTGTCTATAAATAGATGAAGTACTTCCAGAAGAGAGGTTACGAACTTGTACGAACTTAGATAAACAATTCTTACAAAGTCTAATGAGTTCAGATGTATTCGCACATACTGAAACATGGAAAGCTTACTGCGAATACACAAGATAGAAACGAGAAAAAACACCGAAACTTTGCTAAAAAAAAAACTTAAAGGTTTCTATCATCTAGGCTAACTCTTAGCCTTTCATGTTTCATTTCTTGAACATGAGTCTCACAACTTCTAAGCTCGAGTAATGTATTGGTGTTCTTTCTATCCTAGAAAGAACACAATAGTTACTGCAAATCTCCAACAGTAATTCTTACGAGCGTCTAGCCAACCAGTTCGGGAGGAACTATAAAGCTCTCAATTCTAGAGGAGGAGGTTGCGTGGTGTGCCCACAATCCAAATCTACGAAGCCGAAGGGACCAGAGGCCTGGACGAGTGAGCTAGTAGACTTGTATAAACTGGCATCTACCAGCTAGCGATAGATCGCGAGATCCATCTGTAACGGAGGCATAGTGAATTTCCAGACCATAGTTTGAAGAGTGGACGTATGACTTTAGGCTCCGAACATCTACAAATTCCTTGGTTTTACTGCTCTTTTACATTTTTGGAATGTTTTTGAAACTCAACACATTCTAGAGTTGAAGTATATTCGAACTGAACATTAAACTCTCTGTCCGCTCACAAATAAATTTCAGAAATATATAATGGTTAAGAATCACCCGTTTATAAATACAAGTTTAGATCTTAAAATTTATGCTGTACACTATACATATTTTAATCTGTGGACCAACACAACTAATGATGTGTGCAAGATTATGCTCATATTGAATGCCGGCTATAAATATTTTGATGTTTGAAGACATCAAAATTTAAAATTTGTGCCCTCCTTCGAATCATATTCATTAAAAAACAATATTTATAACCAATTAATTATAATTACTTGGATTTGAGAATAGCGTGAATATCTCTGTCCCTGTCCCATTTAAATTGTGTTTTTAATTTTAAAATTAAAATAAAAAATAAAAATTCCACCATGTATGTCAAGTTTGACAATATCCTTTATCTTCAAGTGGATAAAAGAATCATGATCGGATTCTTTCAACATTAAATATTAATAAAATTATACTATAAGTCAATTATTCAGATTTTATAGAGTTCAACAAATATAATTAAAATAATATCATTATGATACGAATGGAAAATTGGATTATAAATTATAATATTTTAAAATAAGAAAAATTTGATAATTAATTGAATTTCAGATTAGAATTTATAAATTTTAATTATTAATCTTAAGATAGTATGAAAGAGTTTAATAATAGTGAGATAAAATATAAATATGATAATCTAAATAGAAGAATTAAAAATTAATCTGATAGCTTTGTGGAACAAAAAATGGTAAAATAAATTAAACTTCTTTACATTAATATATCACGTAAAATAATAAAAAATAATAATAAAATTGATGTGACATGATTATTTACATTAGCGCTACATGCGAATGAAATATATGATACCTTATTTTATGATATTAATATATAATTAACAAAGTTACAAATATTAATATTTTTAGTGATTTTTTTCAAAATATATTTAACTTTAATTCATCAATATTATATTTTAATATAAGTTATTTTCTATATTATATATTAAACTATATATATAAATTTAATAATATTAAAAATATATCAAACATAAAGTTTATGAGATTTAATTTAAATATTAACTTATAAAATATGTTATTTTAGATAATTTTAAAAATAGCAAATATAATAAATTAGTGAAATATAATATTTTAAAAAAATTAACAAATGAAATCTTGTCATATTTTATTATTTTAAAATTTAATTTAATTTTAATAGAATATATAGAAAAAAGTGATATTAAATATATATATATATATATATATATATATATATATATATATATATATAGTTTAATAGATGGTTGTTTAAAATAAATAAACTTATAGTAGCCAACATTCAATTTCGAGACGGCGGAGATACTGTTGAAGAAGAGCCCATGAAAAGGCCCATCTGCGAATTCATTTCATGTTGATGATATGCTCTATTTGATTTCAGTTTCACTGTATCACTCCTTCAACAAATCCTCCATTTGTCATATTATCTCCACATACTTCCATTTTTATTCAACAACTCTGTAAAAAGTAGTGTCTTTACAGACTGATTCTTGCCTCCAGAACTTTCTGGCCCGGATTTATATTCTCACCGTTTGATGGTTTCAGCAAAAAATATTTTCTTGTGTTCTTGATTGCAAAATTGTTAATTCATTTCTACCCGCGAAATGGCTGCTGCTTATTGTCCAAACCCTTTTAGGATTAGTGCTAATCTTAACGAGAGTTCGAGATTGTGCTCCCCGAAACTGGGATTCTCGCTTGTTAATTGCCCTTCCAATGGGGAGTTTTCTAGGCCCAATTTTTGCCGAAGTTTGACGTGTAAGGTGAATTCTTTTTTTTGGTTCGAGATTTGTTAATATAGATATTTTGCTCATGAATGGATCAAATTGTGCTACTCCGGTTGATAAGGTTTATTGACTTTTTTGTGCTGTAAATCAGCTGCTTGGTGTGGGCGTGTGCGCTTGTATCTTAATTTTGTATGTTTCATGCTCTTAAGTTTCTTGAAGTTATCTTTCTGTATGATTTTACTTTTGTTCCTTTTCGTTTCTTGTGAGCTGCTGGTGATCAAGTCCACAGAGTAATAAAATGCAGAAAAATTCCTCTTTTTTTTTTTAATTTAAAAAAAAAATAAAAATTTCAAGTTTTCCTTTTGTAATATTTTGTTTCTCTTGTCTACCTAGTTGAATTTCCATGAACTTTGAAGAGGTGGTGGATACAGGTATTCGTAAAATGCTAATAAAATTGATAAGGGATGAAGGGTGAGAGAGCACAGCCCCCATAAACATGTTTCTTATTCGCAATGCAGTTGCTTGCTTGAGTGGTTATTGTTATTAGTTTTGGACTTGCAATATTATCATATTGAGGAACATCCTGTTAAACGATGAAGATTTAGTTTCAGTGTCTCTCTGTGTTAGTTTTGTCTCTACGTATATCAGGAATATTGGAAGCTTGTTGTATGTAGTATTTCCTTCTCATGCATCCAGTAATTCTGCAGATGTTCTAATTATTGGATTTGAGCCTTTTACGATTTGAGCCTCCACGTGGCTGCGTTTCATTACAGATTCCATGATCATAAACTTGTTGTATGCAGTATTTCCTTCTCATGCATCCAGTAATTCTGCAGATGTTCTAATTATTGGATTTGAGCCTTTTACGATTTGAGCCTCCACGTGGCTGCGTTTCATTACAGATTCCATGATCATAAACTTGTTGTATGTAGTATTTCCTTCTCATGCATCCAGTAATTCTGCAGATGTTCTAATTATTGGATTTGAGCTGCGTTTCATTACAGATTCCATGATCATAACGAACTTGTATTTTACTTTCGATACTGTTTTGTCGCTTCTTCCATGGAATATGGCATTTATTGACGGAACAGTACGCATCAGCATGTCTTCGATTTATGTACTTTAATTAACAAATTTATGAAATGTGGCATTTGTTGATGTAGGAATATGGCAGTCATGTGCGTTGTTCAATGAGCAGTTCTGGTTCCTTGAACGAGGAGGTGCCAACACCAATTCTTGATATGATTGACAATCCCATGCATCTGAAAAATCTAACTTTGAAGGTTTGCTGAGCTTTAATAAATATTTGCTTTTACTCTTGAGTTTGAAGCTTGAGCTGGTGGTGGTCAGCTAACAGAAACAATTGTGTGCAGGAGCTGAAGCAACTGGCTGATGATATTCGAACAGATTTATCGATTAAGTCAAAAAATAATAAATCCTTTGTACCCAGTCTGTCAGTGGTAGAACTGGCAGTTGCTATTCATCATGTTTTTCATGCCCCAGTGGACAAGATACTCTGGGATATGGAAGACCAAGTAAGATTCATTTTTATACCTGTCTAATGGTATATAAATTTCAGTCATTGTGCCTTTACTTGTGAGGAGATCTAACAAATTGTATACCTACATTGTGCTTACTATAAATTTGCCTTAGGGCTTAATTCACCTTGCAATGCTATTGACTTGAACAGACATATCCTCACAAGCTTCTCACGGGGAGAAGGCCCCTGAAGAAATCTGGGCAGGCTGATGACCTTTCCAGCTATGCATGCCGTAGTGAGTATGATCCATTTGGAGCTGGACATGGATGTAGCAGCATATCTTCTGCACTTGGTAATCTAGTCAAAATTACCTTTCTTTTGGTTGCTTTTAGACATCTGATAGTGGGTTTCTTTTTTATGTGCCATTGTATCATAAATATCAGCATTAATTCCGCTTTTATTTTTATATAGGAATGGCAGTTGCACGAGATATTAAAGGAAAAAAAGACCGTATTGTTGCAGTTATTAGCAATGAAACAACCATGGCTGGCCAGGTATATGAGGCTATGAGCAATGCAGGTTATTTGGATTCAAATATGGTAGTGATATTAAATGACCGTCATCACTCCTTAAACCGTAAGCTTGATCAAGCCCCGAAGGCATCAATTAATGCTGTATCTAGTACTTTGAGCAAGCTGCAATCCAGTCAATTTTTTCGTAAATTTAGAGAACTTGCAAAGGTATTCATCATCATCCCTTCACTAACACACCAGAATACTTTCTGCATGCGATTTACCTTTGAGATGTTGATAATGTTAAAAGTTTGGTGGTTATTTCAGGTTGTTACTAAGAGAATTGGCCGTGGGATGCATGAGTGGGCTGCCAAAATCGATGAGTATGCACGTGGGATGGTGGGGCCCACGGGATCAACTTTATTCGAAGAGCTTGGGTTGTATTATATTGGCCCTGTAGATGGACATAATATTGAAGACCTAATTTGCGTTTTGAATGAAGTGGCATCATTGGATTCGATGGGACCGGTTCTGGTTCATGTCATAACAAAGGAAGATTGTGAAGTGGAAGATATCCAAATGAGTAAAGCATCAGAAGAATCTCTTAAAGGTTTGCTCCTTTTCTCGATTTCCTTTTAACAGCCGGTCTCTACGATCAGTTTATGTTGGAAAAGTGGATTTCGCACTAGGTTTCTATTTCGATAAACAGTGAGAACTATGAGGTCTAAGTAGTCATATGTACAGTGCTATAATTCTTACAGCATTCAGCTCGATAAAAATGTTGAGTGCACTTGATCATCATAAGCAAAATTTTAACCTTAATTTTTTGATAGCTCAGTTGATTCTTGTCTATGCTAATGGTGTGCGTCGGATGAACCTCGTATTTCTATCAATACATAATGTTTTCTATGGATATTTAGCTGCTTCACGTTGTCTATGCGTAATGCTTTCATCTGCTAATGATGCTGTCAATCAGGTTCCTTCGCTGTTGAATCATTTCCCATCAATTCTCGACCTCAAACATACAGCGACCACTTTGCAAAGGCTTTAATCACGGAGTCGGAGATAGATGAAGACATTGTGGTGGTCCATGCAGGGATGGGAATGGAATTATCATTTCAGTTATTAAAAAAGAAATTGGGTGACAGATTCTTTGATGTTGGTATGGCTGAGCAACACGCCGTGACTTTTTCGGCCGGGCTTTCTTGCGGAGGACTGAAGCCTTTTTGCATAATTCCTGCATCATTCCTACAGAGAGCGTACGATCAGGTTCCAACTCCCTTCTATGAGCCTCAACCTCAAGGATCTTTATTCTGCATCCGAGTCTCATCATTTCAGTTAATCTTCGTTGTGATTCGGTTAGGTCGTTCACGATGTAGACAGGCAGAAGATCCCGGTGCGGTTTGTCCTTACGAGCGCTGGATTAGTGGGGTCTGATGGCGCCACTCATTCGGGAGCATTTGACATAACATTCATGTCTTGTTTGCCTAACATGATTGTGATGGCACCATCGGACGAGATCGAGCTTGCTCGTATGGTAACTACCGCTGTCGACATCGAGGACCGGCCGATTTGCTTCCGCTATCCCAGAGGCGCCATTGCTGATATAGATCCTTCTTTAATTCTCCGCGAACCGATTGAGGTAACTTTCAGATTCTGCAGCCGAATCAGATAGTCGTAGAATTCCTATTATCTCATCAAACATGTTGATCATACGCCATTAGGTTGGTAGAGGAAGATTACTTCTAGAAGGTAAAGACATTGCTCTGCTCGGCTTCGGTTCCATGGTGCACAACTGCCTTCGCGCGCATTCCGTTCTTTCGAAACTGGGTATCGACGTCACGGTCGCCGATGCAAGATTCTGCAAGCCACTCGACATAAAGCTGGTGAGAATGCTATGCAAGAACCACAGGTTCCTCATCACGGTCGAGGAAGGTTCGATTGGAGGATTCGGAGCACACGTGGCTCAGTTCATGGCTCTCGACGGCCTTCTTGATGCTGGAGTTAAGGTATGTTTCAGCTGCGAACATAAAGACTTTCGAATATGAGAGGTGTAAAGTTAATGTTTGTTTTCTTGGTCTGTGTTATAGTGGCGGCCCATCACGCTGCCGGACAACTACATCGAGGGTGCACTGCCTAAAGTCCAGCTGGCTGCGGCGGGGCTGACCGGAAACCACATCGCTGCGACGGCGTTGAATCTACTCGGCCGCACTCGCGACGCTCTTATCTTGATGCGCTAGTGTATGATTGATTGATTCATCTCTTGTCGAATGATAGCTAGTGCAATATAACATATATTAGGGTTTTAACATATGAACATAGCGTTTTGTGCAGTAATTTAAGAAAATGTGGAGTAAATCGCCAAAGGTTGAAATAGGCTCCTTGTTTTATATATTATGCTACTTTAGATATTCTGACACGCGTCATGTATCTCGGGATGTTCTAACTCGAACGAACGAGTAAATGACGCGTGTCAAAAACAAAGTAGCATAGAATTTTGGTTGATTGGTTTTGTATTAGAATGACTACAAGTAAAAGCATAGGCACCAATTCTTGTTGCCAAATATGTAAATTGCTTGCATAAATGATTTTTTTCTTTTTTTGGTTCTTTTTATTATTATTTGCATTTCTAGATGAAATTAGGAAAAAGGAATAACGACTTGATTGGGAAAATAATTTGTGGTATGGGAATATTGTACTCAAACAAGAACTGAAAGGGAAAAAAAAGATTGGAATATTTAAAATTTGTGGAAGAAAGGAAGAATATACAAATTTTAGGTAATTCCGAACTGGATTTTTGGAATATACTAAATTTAATTCCAAAATTGATATCCAAAATCAATTATGTGAGTTCGAGAAACTATTTTCTAAATACCTATTGAGTAGTTTGAAAATGATTTTTTGAATTGAATTTGTTGTTTTTCCTATATTTGGAGGATTTAAGTAACTTTATTTGTATTTGTTTTGATTTTCTTTCTATTAGAGAAACTTTAATAGCGTAGAAATACCAACCTTTTTTCTTCTTGGGTTTTCCAAAATTTCAACAATATGAATAATATGATTCGTAAAATTTTGCAAGACTTGGTATAAACTATAAATGCGAAGAAAGATAGTAAATTATAAAAAAAGAAAAGGGGGACTTTGATATTTGGAAGTAATGGGCTAAGCTTTAAGAATCAACAAGGCAATTCGAGGTTGTCCGAAAAACTTTAATTCGGCCTCTATTTCTTTTCATTTATTATACCCTCTTGTAATTGTTACAATTCTGTCATTTTTGTTGGTAATATTTCCCTAAATTATTTTTGGGTTCTTTGTCACACAAAATTACCCGCAACATTTATTTACTAATCCATTTTTTACTTAATTTTGTATATTTCTTTCCTTAATTATAATAGTGTAATATATGATTGATAAATTAAATCATGAATATCAATTATTTTCGAGAATACATAACATAATTTTGAATTGATTTATGTATGATTATAGAAAGTCCCACTTTTTAATTAATGAACTTAACACTTTAATTAATGAATAATTAATTCAACTATATTTTTCATTTAAAGAATCCGGTCTTATTTTAATATATATATAGATTTGATTTTGTTATAAATATATGCATATATGGTATATATAATGTTATTTCTGAAAATATTAGTAAATGAATGATAATATTCTCAAATTACAATAAATTTCTATAATTAAAATAAAATCTAAAGAATTCGATTGAAGATTTGTTGTATGTATTGACCGAGCAATTATTTAATTTGGGCTGTTAACGTTTTACCGCCGCTTTTCACGATTCTTGAAAATTTTCAGAAATAATAATAAATAAAAAAAAAAGAAAAGAGAGAGCGCTTCTTCTTCTGCATGCATCTCCCTTCTCCACACTCTTCTTCTCTCTCTCTAAAGCTTCATGCATTGCTGCGTTTCTATTGAATAATATACGTAAGAGATAGAAATAGGAGTAGAGGAAACCAAAACTTACTGGCAGCAATTCAATAGTGTGCGATTCTGAAGAGTTTTATTTTCCTTTAGATCGCGTTAGTTGTTATGAGGTGGTGATTCGTGCAATTTATTTTTTAGTTATGGCGGTGCTAGATTGTCGAATCTTGGGATTGTTTTGTTGTTTGTCGAGATAATATATCATATTATCTTACTTCAGTGATTGATGAACTTGTTTCCGTGACACATGACTTAATTTTATGTTTACCATTCAAGAATTTGGGGGAAAAGTTGTCGATGGTCGGAATGATGATCATGATTTTTGATTGAGACTTAATTATTGGGGATGTATCCATTTAATATGTGTCTGGTGTTTGGATGATTGTTTCCATTGTTTTCTTGATATTTCTCCCATGATGATTCATGCATTAATCTTCGGAATACCTTTGATATGAGTTGACAGATATAGATTATATGTGGATCCTGTTTTTCTACTATGCTTATTCATTTTTGAGTGCTCTATTGATTCTGTTTTTCTACTATACTATGTTAGGTGACTGTACAAGCCTGCCCATTCATTTCTGCTTCATTTTACAGCAGTTTGTGGTACAAGAATATTAGGCTTCATGTTTTCTTGGAAAAAGTTGACTTAATCCTATGATCCTGTCACCTTCTTATTTATGGATGCATACATCTATGCATTCATCAATCTGTTTACTAGTTTATCTGTCTTGATTTCTAGCCACTGAAATGGATAGCCTAAGGACTCCTCTCAAAGGAGTCACCGAAGATCTTAAAGGAAGACTTGCATGCTACAAAAAGGATTGGCTCGATTCATGTAGTTCTGGTCCAAGGTGCAATCTTCTCCATTTTCCTGCAAAAGGAACCAGTTTATAAAAAATGAATGTGAATGCTTATCTTAGCTTTCATACACAGGATTTTGGCTCCAGCAGCATACATTTTCTTTGCTTCTGCTCTTCCTGTAGTTGCCTTTGGGGAGCAATTGAGTCGAGAAACAGGTCATTCTTAAATTTCTGCTCCTCAGTTTCTAAGGACTTTGTAGTATCCCATAGAGGAACAATCGCAATTGTTGATGTCTTTAAAAAGATGTATGTTTCTCTATGCTAGATGGGAGCTTGAGCACTTCTGAGACACTTATATCTACTGCCATCTGTGGTATCATCCATTCAATTTTCGGTGGACAGCCATTGTTAATTCTAGGAGTTGCAGAACCAACCATTATCATGTACTCATACTTGTACAGTTTTGCCAAGAGCAGGATTGGAAAAGAATTATATTTAGCTTGGGCTGCGTGGTAATGATCTGGTTTCTGTGTCTTATATGGATTATTTGAATCTCGGATTACAAAATCTGTAGATAGTCATAGTATCTCCTTTCATGCAACAGGGTGTGTGTGTGGACTGCCATGTTGCTGTTTCTTCTTGCTATATTCAATGCTTGCACGATCATTACTCGATTCACAAGGGTGGCAGGGGAACTCTTTGGCATGTTGATATCTGTTCTTTTCATGCAAGAGGCGGTCAAGGTACCGCATTTCCTCTTAATCTCATCAGCCCTGATGCTAGAATAATTAGTCTTGTAACCATTAGTATCGAACCACAGGGAGTTCTGAGTGAATTTCACGTTCCACAAGGTGAAAATGCTGGAGAAGAACGAAACCAATTCGAATGGCTTTATATTAATGGATTACTCTCAGTTATATTTGCATTTGGCGTTCTTATCACATGCCTGAAGACCAGAGATGCAAGGTCATGGCGTTATGGTACAGGTAAGGCAATCTATGCATTATCCAACCTCAGTTCAGTCTACTTCATCTAAATTCTAAAATCTTGTACAATTCTTGCAGGTTTGTTTAGGAGTTTTATTGCAGACTACGGGGTTCCAGTGATGGTCGTGCTTTGGACTGCCTTATCTTATAGCGTACCAGGCAGACTTCCTACTGGGGTTCCGAGGAGGCTGATTGGTGCTCTCCCTTGGAACTCAGAGTCATTGCACCACTGGACAGTGATCGAGGTACTAATCAGACTAAAATCTGCATCTTTTAAACTCCATGTCCACAATTTCTTCGTCTTAGATGTCCTGTCATCAATTTTAGGAAAAATGTTGTCTGGTTTTGCTCAAGAAAGTTTATAGACTTTGTTGCTTACATGATGTTGCAGTTTTCTGATGTCTTCACATGAAAAAAAAGTTTGTACCTGTTAAATAACTACATCAAATAAGGTTCACTCGGTCATGAATTTTCAGGACATGGGAAAGTTACCAGTTGTCTACATTTTTGCTGCCATCATACCAGCATTGATGGTTGCAGGCCTATACTTTTTCGATCATAGCGTTGCTTCACAAATGGCACAACCAAAGGAATTCAATTTGCAAAACCCTTCTGCTTACCATTATGACATCCTGTTGCTCGGCTTCTTGGTATATGAAACTTTGGTTGTCTTTATAAGCATTCTTTAGCTTAGGCATTGTTGATAAGGCCGATAACGTTTGCAGACTTTGCTTTGTGGGTTGCTTGGCATTCCTCCTTCAAATGGGGTACTTCCACAATCTCCTATGCATACGAGGAGCCTTGCAGTCCTCAAAAAGCAAGCGATGCAGAAAAAAATGGCGAAGCACGCAAAGGAGGGAATGAGACAAAACGCGAGCCAGTTAGAGATATATGGAAGAATGCATGCTGCGTTTGTTGAAATGGAGAGCTCCCCTCCTGTAATTGTTCCTACTTTTCGCTCTTTGGTTCCTGCCGACTTTCAATAATTGTACTCTAGTTTATCACAAACTTTTGACTACTCTGCTGCAGCACGCTGTGGAGAAAGAGTTGGCAAATCTGAAAGAAGCTGTGCTGAAACACGATGATGAAGATCATGAAGAGACATTTGATCCTGAAAAGTGTCTCGATCTCCACTTGCCAATTCGAGTGAACGAGCAAAGGCTGAGCAACTTCCTCCAATCCATACTCGTGGCGGTTGCAGTGTGTGCTATGCCAGTGATCAAGATGATACCAACCTCAGTGTTGTGGGGCTACTTCGCCTACATGGCCATTGAAAGCCTACCTGGCAACCAGTTCTGGGAGAGGTTTCTGCTGCTGTTTGTTCCTGCACGCCGGCGTTTCAAGTAAGCCCTACACACTCATTCACCTGAAATGAAATGCACCAGCAGCAACAACCAAGTAATGTGAGTTCATTGTTTGGCAGAGTTGTCGAAGAGCTCCACGCCTCCTTTGTGGAGTCGGTGCCTTTCAAATACATCATGCTGTTTACACTCTTCCAATTCGCGTACCTTGTCATCTGCTTCGGCATCACATGGATTCCCATCGCTGGAATACTTTTCCCACTGCCATTTTTCCTTCTGATAGGCATAAGGGAGCACCTCCTGCCCAAGATTTTCCCACCTTACTATCTTCAGCAACTGGATGCAGCTGAGTATGAAGAAGTTGTAGGACGTTCGTTTAGACGAGAGGTACGTGTTTCTTAAGGCACACCTAGTCAGGTCCGAAAACAAGTCTTGATCATGATCTCTGGTGTGGCTTACACAGGATGGAAGGTTGTCCGATTCTGATGATGGACTCTCCCCTGATGTATCCTCTGCTGAGTTATTGGACGAGATGCTGACCCATAGAGGTGAAATCAGACACCGCTCCATGAGCTTCAGCGACAGGAATATAAATATTGAGGTCAGCATTGCAGCAGCATATCACTCGGATTTGGATTTGGATTTATTAGATTCTGAGCTTAACATCATCTTCTTGCAGGGATTGCACGAAGGATCTTCTCGGCGGTAACCGGAAATGGTGGTCGGTCGGATGCAAACTTTACGAGTTATGGGAGTTTGATTACCTTAAAATTTTAAGATTTTCAAAAATATTATAACTAAAAAAAGTAATTTGGTTGGGTGGCTGCCCCTAGCCCAAGAGTGGCGACCGTCGTGAAATTGTTGGGATTGTAGTGGCGCAATTTTTATATAGAGAAAGTTGCCACTTGTACGATGAGATGAGAAATATATTTACGTCGCTTTTAATAACTTGTTATTATATAAAAAATTATATTAGTTTAAATCGTATAAGATATGGAATTTGTCTCTAATTCTATAAAAATTCTCAATCATTACTACATAAATAAACATAATTGTTGTTTAAATCATATATTAATCGTATAAAAGACCATATTATATGAACTGATTTAATTGTTAAGTTAGTATACATCGTTTTAATAATTATGTTATATCAAACATATCATTTCCTAAAAAATGCTCTCTTCCAAGGGTATTTTAGAAATATACTAAATTTATGCATAAATTTAGTCATTCTGGATATAAATTCTGTTGCTGTCAAAATATTATCAGTAAAATATATTTATTTATATATTTTAATATTTGACCATGATATTTTTTAATTTGTGTTCATCTAGTATATAACTAAAAAGTAGTGCATTAGTCCCTCGTGGAAGTGAATTGGTGAAAGTATTTTATTCATAATTAAATATTCATAGATTAGAACTTTATTGAGAATATTTGAATAAGTGTGTGAGTTTTAAATTAATGCATTATTATTAAAAGAAAATAAAGGAGTGTATCAAATAAAAACTACAAAAATATATGCTTGTATCATTTACAATCTCTTAGCAATTAAAAAGAATAAGAAACAAAATTGACAAAATTTTGATTTTGTAAAGAAAATCATCTAAATGATTCTTATTATTGATTATTTTGTATAATATATAGAATGATTAGTTTGCTACATGCACGATATATAGAATGTATATATTTTATTATTAAACTATATTAATTTATTTATGGTATGGATATATAGAAGTGAACTATTACAATATGATCAAGTTTGGTTCAAATTTAAAATTGTTAGTTAAGTTTTCTTGTGCTTTAAATTACTCAATTAATCTCAAAGTTGGACTAAAGCTACAGATCACTTTTGGAAGCAAGAGAAACCTAAATCAAAGGATTACAAGGATGAGTTTCTCTTGGGGTCCTAGAATATTATTCTTTTTTACTCTTCGAGCTTATTACTTACATGATTTGAGATCTAGAATGGTGACCTTGTATTATGCCTAGTAGCATGTTAAGAATTTTGAGTTTTGGAGCATGTTGAATCAAGTTGGTGTTGAATGAGAGGTTTAAGCATGTTGGTGTTGAGTTGAGCATAAAGAGGAGAATATTAAAGCATGAATTTGATACATGAAGAACTTTGACCTTCAATTCCAGACTTGTGATGTTTAGGACTATTAATCACGATAAATATATAATAAAAAACAAAATGTTAATGTAATATTTTTAGGAGATGAGCATCTTATTGTTACCTATATATATGTATAATATATTTATAATTATTATATATTATTAAATAGGTTTAGATTATAATAATAATAATAATAATAATAATAATAATAATAATAATAATAAT
>JAPKLW010000206.1:494279-538360 GCA_026898455.1 Plectranthus barbatus
TATATTTTTGAATTCTAGACTATTTGTATTCAATGAGTTGGATATTTATAAATTAATTTGAATTTTAAAGCAAAAGAAACTACAATTGTGTAAAAGGATAAATCATTTTTTTTACTTGATAAAAGTAGAAAATATTAAGACCGGAAGAATCTAAAAAAATTAAAAATAAAGAAAATTAAATGAAACAAATTTAAAATAATATTAGTATATTGAGATATAACATACAGTAAATAAAATATGAAAATATTAGGATACAAAACTATATATAACTACAAAAAATTTAATGTATCAGACTATATTATAAAATTCAAAAATCATTAAAATGCAGACTATAGTGCAAACTAAAAAATTATAGAAATATTATTAATATATCAAACTACGAGATTCTTCACATAGTATTTTAGAAATATCCACTGATGAATTATTATATGTCGTTTCAAGAAAAAAAAATGTGAAATAGCTTATTGTATCTATTGTTTGAGGGAAAAAGAGGGGTGAATGGAAAGTATACAAACACCACTAACTATAGAGGCCGTAAAGTCTATTAATGTGGTGAAGATATTGGACAGTATAACACAATGTCTCAAATTACTGCAAATAAGCGTAAGAAGTTTAATTTTTAATTATCAATATTAGTTGTTGGTTTCTCCTATGTCTTAAAGTTAATTGACTAAAATAACTAATTTAAAAATATTTCTTAAGAAATTATTGTGATATGCTATACGGAGGAGTAGAAGTGTTTCTTTTTTATTGCGTACAAGATTTGAAGTGAGTTAAGTGATTTTTATTGAGTAGAAGTGTCATATAAAATAAAGATGAGACGACAATGAAATAGATGAAACAAATGCATGGGAGTTAAAATTTAATATTGATCTTACTATAGTTAACAAGGAAACATGGGTTCATAATGAAAAATGACAATGGTAAAGTTATTTTGGAAGACATGAATTCACAATATGCAGAAGTAATAGGATTATGGAGTGAATCGCTAAAAGATATGCACTATTGATAATCAAATCATATTATATGAATGCAAATTTAGTTGATAGCTAGGATTCCCTAAACTTCATATATGGTATTAATAGAACACAAGAATGAGCACCATATTATTATATTATGATTAAATTTATTAAAGAGTTTATGAAGGTGATAGATTGAGTGTTAAAATCTTAAGCGAATAGAAAATCAAGTAACAGATCAAACAACTAAAGCTTCAAATTTAATAGGTGTAAAGTATATGTCAATGCATATGATTAAATATGATATAACAAATACTCCATTCGTCCCATTTCAATTGTCCCTCTTTCTTTTTTCGTTCATCCCATTTAATTGTCATCTTACTTTAAATGGAAAATTAATATATACTCACTAATAAAATTACAATTTCCTCTATCACTACATACCTTGATTATTATGCCAAAAACAAATGAGACAATTTATACGGGACAGAGTTAGTAAATGTTATGATTATAGTATGTTATGATTATAGTATTTATGAAAGATTTGATTTTTAAAAATAGATAGAAAAAGAGATGCAAGTTCAAAAAATTTTGGCAATAAAATATTGAAAATTATCTCATACTAAAAAATAATAAAATATTCTATATTGTAAATTATAAAATGAAACTCATTCATATTAAGAAAAAAGTATGTAAATATTATTTTGAATTCTAAACTAATATGAAAAGCTGATAAAATAAGAATTAAAAAAATATAATATCATATATATATATATACCATATAAATAATTCATTAATTTATGTTTAATATGTTAACATATAACTTTATGGTTCAAACAATTTCATATATTTATCTAAATATAAAAAAATTAAATTAATATTATTTCAATACAAATAATTAAAATTCCACGCATTGCGTGGGTGCAATACTAGTATATTCATAATGTAATTACTTTAAAGTTTTTATTGAAGAGTTGTTCAAGATACAATTGTGAAACCCATCTTATATAATTAGCGATGAAACAAGATAATTTCACTTTAGTTTTTAATATGAATATGTAGAATTTAGACACATGTATATATTTATTATGAAAGTGAAAAAAATATATACTAATATCAGTGGGAGTATGTGGATGACGATAAAATATAAAATGCAAAAGAACACCATCTTTCCCAATTGGAAGATTTTGTTAGCTTCGAAGAATCCATCAAGATTATTGCTTAGATTTTGGGACATGTTCAAAGCTGTGATATATATAGAGGTTTAGTGATTTAAATTCTGCGATTTAATTTCTTTTATTAGTGACCAATACATTTTTCTCTTACATAATTGTATCTCTTGTTTAGTCAAAACCATTGCACTTTATCAACCAAAACTAGCTTTATCTGTTTTTCGTAAAACAATATGTTAAATAGTAATTAAACATATGAATAGTTAAATAATTCTTTTGATTTAATGGTATCTTGAATTAGGTGAATATACAATGAGTAGAAATCATGATTGGATGTACAAGCGTTTTCATCCTGGGGGGATTTTGAACGAGGAATTTGTAGACGGAATTGAGGAATTCATAGAATTTGCCACTAGTCAACCTAGGCTCATGGATGGTGAAAAAATAAAGTGTCCATGCAGGAAGTGTGATAATATGTCCTTCCTATCACTGAAGGAGGTTCGTATACACATAAGACGACATCAGTTTGTAAAAAACTATAAGATTTGGGTTTTTCACGGGGAATTACCACCGAGTGCAAGCAATTCTAGGGTTTTGGAAAGCGTTTCTCAGAGTAGTGGATACCACAATCAAAGGGGCATTCCGGTTGAGGATGTATTTGATGCAACTCATCGACGAGATGCTTCTTACTCCACTGCAAGGGCTGGACAAGTGGTTGTAAGTGTATATACTTAATAGTTTTTTTTTTATTTTTTGAGTTTACAAAATAATAATACTTAATGATGTAGGAGGATTGTCAAAGAATGGTGGTAGAAATGCAAGAATCTGAGTCAAATAGTGCTGATACAACGTCATCCATCTCAAAACAAAACACTCTCTTTAGGAAAGTTACCGGTGGAGTTTCAAAGAAAAAAAGATTGTTCGGACAAGGAAACATTGGGAAGGCAATTACTTCCTCCTCCAAGACTTCTCAGCCTCCACCTCCTACAACACCACAGATGATTCGAGCTGAGGTTGCTTGCCATTTGGCAGAGCTTGGTCTAGAGCCTGGTTCGCCTCCACATGCACTAAATGAATAGTCTCTGAGGTTAGTTATTTATAATTTAGTATTTATGTGATTGTACAAATTATTAATTCTTAATTTTTGGTGTCAATTGCAGTGATCTCCGGTTTGACTATGGCCTTGAACAAATATTATATTAGTTTATGGACTATTTGTTTTATGTTTATGGATAAATGATTTGTGAGTTGATGGATTTGTTTATGAATTGTTGTTGGATTTATTGTGATTGCAGTGTTTATTTTGTTGTTGGTTTGTGTGGCAAAGTTTTTTTTATTTTAATGTAAATTTGAGAAAATACACAGGGAAATAAAGAAGAAAACAAAATTAATAAATATTATAATTAGCGACGGGAACTCGTCACTCATTTCTTAAAAAATTAATGACGGAATTACGATGGAAATTCCGACGGATTTCCAATGACAAATCCATCGCAAAATTGTTGCAACATTTAACAACAGAATCGAGATGGATATTCCGTCGGGACAATGTCCATTACAAGTCTGTCGTAAAATTCAAATTAGCAACGAAAATAGAAATGGTAAAATTAATTTGCCGCTGAACCGTGAATTTTTTGTAGATTTAATTTGTTGATTGTGACTACTCAAATTCTTGTTTTTCGTGGCGCCAATTCTCTCATAATATATTGAGTTTTTTATGGAAGGATCTTGTTGTGCTAGCTAACCCTTGTTGTCTATGTAATTCAGAATCATTGCATTTGCATTGGTGAAGGGTGAGATTTCGTGTTGTAAGCATTTGTTGAGTTGATTTTTTTGTTTATTTTTTTGAAGAATTGGTCTCTTGAGAGATGGTTTCACTATATTTTATTATGAGACGGATCAAGATCTATACCCATATCAATAAATTAATTATATTTTCCTATTAAAAAATCTAAAAATATTCCAAAATCTTTGCGCGATTGTTTTTCACTCTTTCTTTTCACAAATTCTAATTCCCAATATCTTATTCCAGTTTTTAAATTCCAGCACCCTTCGATCTTCAATTCAAGCAGTTGGGTGTACATCGCCTCTAACCCCACTGTTCTAGATTTGGTGTTGCGAAAAAGAGAGTAGAAGAAATTGGCTGAATTTCTTCCTCCTTATTCCGCTCCACCTACTCCCTTCTTCCTCCTCCACACCATCTTCAAAACCGGAAGAAAAAAAAGGAAAATTAAATGGATGAATTCACAAAAACTAGCAGCGGTTATGGAGCTTACAATTATAATACGAAAAGATCAAAGAGCAATAATGGATTCGCACGAAAATACGCTTCTTTAGTCAAACAGCAACACGCTCGAATTCCCATCCTCTGCCGGTGCGCCGCCATGCTTCTCTGCTCCTATATTCAACGCGATGATTAATTTCACCCTCCTCCCTTTTAACATATACCCTATCTATACAATTACGCACACACAACACTGCGTATATTATTTATGAACACAACAAAACATCATTTACAGTAAAAGAATACATCATTTACGTCTAAAGAATAGATCATTTTGAAACATAAAATAGTTATTAATTTAGCACACAAATTTTTGGAAAAAACATTAGAAAACGAATAACATTAAAAAAAAAACCATTGTTGTAAAATTGACATTTTATTTATGAACATAATAATATATCATTGATATTAGATGAATACATTATTTCAAAACAAGAATAAATTATTAATTTAGAAAACAAAATACATCATTTTAATAAAAGAAAATTGTCATTTAAGTATTTCATATGATACATTATTTATAGTAAATAAATACATCATTTATGAAAACAAAAATTAGCACTGCTTAAAAATTAATTATTATTTATGTACAGAATAATACATCATTTACAGTGAAAGAATACATCATTTCGAAAAATAACAAAAAAAAGTTAATTTAGCTAACAAAATTTTGAATAAAAGACATTAGTAAATGAATTACTATTATTTAAGAATTCAAAAAGGGGTTCCGATGTCCCCAAGCCTTCTTCTCAACTTGGGTACCTATTTCCACCAAGATAAGATCACAAATCATCATCCGCTCTACTTCCACTTCTCCTCTTTATTTACAATATGTATCCATATGTACGTGTATGTGTGTATGGTGTTGCTAATTGTTGGTGTGAATGAATGAGCAGAGCATGGATGAGCCGCGCCAATCGCTGCTGCTAACCATGTAGTTGGAAGACACGCGCCTCCACGCTTAGGAGGAGCTAAAGGCCAGAGACCAAAAATCTGTTTGCTATGACCATAAGAGACGATGAAAATGTGGAGAAATACCAGAATATGATGTTCCACAATTTCACTCCGCATTACACCCTCTCTTACTCGGACTGCGACGAGAGCATAGTCTGCAAGCGATCGGCGACCTGTCTTTGCTCATAAGAAGCCTTGGACAGCCCTGAGGCTCATGAATCCTGATGTCCGACTCAGTTTCGTAGGAGTAGCACAGTGGCGGAGTGTCGATGGCGGAGGAGGAGAAGTTGGTGGTGTCGCAAGACGACAAGAGGTGGAGGAGGGGTGGAGTTGGAGAATGTACAATTTATTAGTTTATAAAATGAAATATCCGGTTGTAATTTATGGAAATACGAAGTTGGGAGGCTTCCATTGTTGCAATGCATTTCGAAGATGTGGAGGAAAGTTTCGTTGCTGGAAGAAGAAGGAGAAGGATTTATATTTTGAGAAATATCCATTAAAAGATTCAATTAAAAAATATGGGTAGGATATAGTCTGTTTTACAATAAAAAATGAAGAGACCGTCTCATCCAAGACTTTACCTTTCGAAAGGCCTTACAAATCCATTTAGGTTTTATCTTCAAGAAATATTAAGTCCTTTAAGTGTTACATCAAATACAATTCATCTTTTAACTAAATATTTTCAGCATATTCTTTTTTTCAACAACTTTTTATATTTTTCAAAGACTACTAATATATTCATCAAATTTTGCAATTTGAACTATTTATTAATTTCAAATAAATTAAATTATTCAAAGATAATTAATTATGAATAAAATAAAATTATAAAAGTAGAATATATGTATATATATATATATATATATATATATATTTCTGAAATAAAGAAAAACTAAATGTATTAAACCGTAATAAATAAACTAATAGACAACTATATAGATAAAAAAAAAAATGTAAAAAAAATAATAAATAAATAAAAAAAATACAAAAAATTAAAAGCATGCAAACATGACAAAGAAATGGGCTATCTTGCAACTTAAAACCAAATTTGCGTTTGCTATAGTGGCATCGCAAATATGCGTCCATGGAGGCTTTGAAAACTGCAAAACGCAAATTATGTTTACGTTTGGCTTCGGTTGGGGCAAATTTTAAGTTTAAGTTTGAGTTTAGATTGCTTCTAACGGAGATCAGGTCTACTCCAGGTTCCCTCCATCTAGATTTTAAAATAAAATAAAATAAAATAAATGTTATATTTTGGAGAAAACGGACCAGACCAGGTCCGGTCTCAACTAGGAAGAGACCTCAAGGTTCCCTCACCTTTTTTATTGTTGGGCCAATGGGATGGTGACACTTGTCACCATCTCATTGGTCCAACAATTATTTAAGTAGTATATTTTAATATTATAAATAAATATACCAAAATTCATGATTTTTAATTCTCTACAAATAGAGCCTAAATTTGCTATATATTTTTAAAAATTTTAATTTTTAAAAATTAAAATATATAAATATTACACATATTTTGTATTTTTTCTAATTCAGTATTTAAAAAAATGAATGAATCATTTTACAAAAAACTAATAATCATAATTATATTTGTACATTTAATTGTTAAAAATATTTAATTGATGAATGAATGATTATATTTGGACATTTGTAAAAAAATGAATGAACGATTATTTGAAAATATTTAATTACAACTATTGAATTATTCATTTATTTTCAGTATTTTAATAAAATAATATGAAATAATTAAATAATATTGTGATTTGGTGGTTGGAAGGTTGTTGTTAAATCATGTAAAATTATTGTGGTTGAGTTTGGATGAATAGTGATGATGTGGAAGAAAGAGAAAATAATTAAATATTGAGTGGTTGGATAATTGGGTGGTTGGGTGTGGTTGTTGTTATTCATAGTCTAGCATTCGGTTGAAAAATGGTCTAAGACTATGTTTATAAGTAATTAGTCCAATCACTTCATCAGCCAACTTTTTAAATATTTTATTAATTTCTCTCACTTCCACATCATTAATTATTACTTCAACTCAATCACGATATTTTACAATGTTTATCCATGATCACTCAACCGTCCAACCACACTATTTATATATATTTATTTAATTTGATTTTAATAAAATTTATTTTTAAACCAATAAAGTGATTTGTTTTACGAATTATTGATTAAGATATTAAACATCTAATATTTTATGTTTCCTAATTTTTTAAAACCAATTTTAAATTATGTAAATATTAAATTAAGTTTTTTTAGCTACGTAAATTTAACTACAACACTCTATTCAAGTACTAAATTTATTGACTAGTTGAAATAAAATTATATTACATAAATTATAGAATTTATGCAATAAAAAATAAATTGAAGAAATTAATTTAAAATATATATTTTTTGAATTTTAATATATATATATATATATATATATATATATATATATATATATATATAAATTGGTCTGTATTTGTAGATAATAAAAAATTATGAATTTTAGTATATTTATATTCATATTATTATATAAAAGATATGTCAATTTTATTATTGTATTTATAAACTATTAATGGAGTAATAAAATTGTGACAAGTATAATCAACTTATTAGTCCATCAATTAAAAAAACAAAAGATATTGTGGGCCCCAGATTGAGTAAGTCTGAGATTGTCCATTGAAGACTGAATTGAACATTTTTTATAATTTTTTTTTCATTTATATGATGTGAAGGGAGACCACAACATAAAAGGTCATTGATAAACATGGTATAGTGAATTTCACATTATGTTTTATTGGAAGATGAAATGATACTGAGAGCTAGCTGATAAAATAAAGGAGGGACGTAAAAGTATATTGTTTGGCCTTCTCCCCGCGACTCCTGAATATTCTGTGTCTCTCTATTTCACCTAACTTAGGATGATTTTTTAGGTTAAGAGAGAGAATGATGAACGTGAAGCATTCGGTGCCTTTCCGCTCTATCAGCGCACCCTTCCCCGAGTTTATTCCTATTAGCACACCACATGACTCCAGAAATACCACATTAGTTACAAGAGTCCAAGTCACCAATTCAAGGTAAGAGGCCAACTTCTGATGGATGAAGTACATTTGCATAAACATATTTTGTTGCTAACTGTTTTGTAAGGAATTAACATTTATTGTTTCTGTAGTTTGTTAAAGCATTTTGGACAGCAAGCTCGTAAATGTGAGCACCTAAATATTTATGTATTGGTGATGTTCTTGTAATCTGCAATGGAGTAAAAATGAAATGGGAGAAACTCTCAAAGCTCTTTTTCTTTGCAATGTCTGTCTACATAAAATTTATCATGGTATCAGAGAGCCAGGTTATTGATACCTGCCTCTGATGCTCTCTCCCTTTATCTTCTTCTTTTTAACATAGTTTTATCTTCATGGACGGATCCCAAAATTCCCCCATGAGTTCTGGATCTGCCTCAACAATTTCCATTACACCCATACTCCCACAGAATCATCATATTTCTATCAAACTCACATATAGCAATTATCTAGTGTGGAAGCAGCAAATACTAACCACTGTAAGAGGATATGGTCTCGAGACCTTCATTGATGGAACAAATAAACCACCAAATGAGTGGATTTATGATGAAAAAGGCACAGAGAAGAAATCCAACCCAGAATACCAAGTTTGGGCAAGATAAGACCAACTACTCTCTGCTTGGATACAATCATCTTTATCTGAAGGAGTGATGATTACAGTGGTAGGATCGACTACTGCAGCTGAGGTATGGAAGGCACTTGAAACTAACTTTGCTAGTCAATCTCGAGCCAAGTTGATGCAGTACAAGTTACAACTTCAGCCATGCTCCTTTGCTAAAATGCATAGACTTCCTTATAGCCTTTCTACTACTGAAAAGTCCAATCCTCTTGCTCTCATTCATAGTGATTTGTGGGGCTCAACTCCTATTATCTCTACAAATGGATATGTTTACTATGTTAGTTTTGTCGATCATCACACAAGGTTCACTTGGCTTTATCTTCTTAAATCAAAATCTGAAGTCTACAATATCTTCATTGCCTTCAAGTCTATGGTTGAAAATCAGTTAGGGTGCAAAATCAAAGTTGTGCAATCTAATTGGGGGAGAGTGATACGATCCTCGCCGGAAAGGTTTAGATCGCAGCCCAGGAACTCGGACGAACGAACTCAGACACGACGTGAAAGCAAACTGAACACTGAAGATGGAAGGATCCAACACCTTTGGATTCGAAAACCCTTAAGTACCGTAGTCCAGAATAAATTCCCCTATGACCCAAGAAGCGAATTGACCCAACAACGAAGGATATATGTGAAGACACCACCAATGGATATGACTGTCCAATTGATTAGTCGAAATCGAAATCCTAAGGATGAATAGGAAATTCGAAATTTTGAGCTTTCAGAATTGAAAGAGAAAACCTCACAAATTTTATTAACCTGAAAACTGAATCAAAATTGTTCCACGAAAGGCCTATATATAGGCAACTCAAACCCTAAACTAATAAGGAAATAAATTTCAAAAATTAAAGGAATAAATTCGAAATTTAATTAAAACAAGGCCTAAACATGTTGGCCCAAAATAACTAAATAAATTAAACTAAGTCCAATCATTACACATAATTAAATTAATAACTTTTGGGCCTTCGTTTAATTCTTCCAGCAACATAGAATCCTTGGAATTATTTGCAGCCCAAATGCCTTTAACCAACAAACTCAATCCAGCCCTCAAAGTCCTTGCTCGAGCTCTAATCATCGGCCCACTCGGAATGTAGACTGGATCGTTTCTCACAACTGCTACTTGGGCTCCATCATTCCCCTCCTCTTCAAGAGGATTTGTCCTCAAATCCAAGCTATCACCTACATCAAAAGGACTTAAATCAGCAACATTAAATGTAGCACTAACATTAGACTCACCTGGTAAGTCCAACTTGTATGCATTATCATTCACTTTCTCCACCACTTGGAAGGGACCATCTCCTCGAGGTAACAACTTCGATCTCCGCTGCAAAGGAAACCTCTCCTTTCTCATACGCAGCCAAACCCAATCTCCAGGCTCAAACAACATCTTCTTGCGCTTTTATTCGTCTGCTTGACATACTGCTCAGTACGGCGCTCAATGTTCTGTCGAGCCTTCTCATGAATATGCTTCACAAAATCAGCTCGTTTCTGCCCATCAAGGTTAGTAAACTCTTGTGCAGGTAAAGGAGATAAATCCAAAGGAGTCAAAGGATTAAAACCATACAGAATCTCAAAAGGAGAAAACTGAGTAGCAGAATGAACTGAACGATTATAAGCAAACTCAACATGAGGCAAACATTCTTCTCAATTCTTAATATTCTTCTTAAGTACAACTCTCAACAAGAAAGATAAAGTCCTATTAACTACTTCAGTTTGACATCAGTTTGTGGATGACAAGTAGTAGAAAACAACAACTTAGTGCCTAACTTACACCACAAAGTCTTCCAGAAGTAACTCAAGAACTTAGAATCTCTATCGGAAACAATTGTCCTAGGAATACCATGCAATCTCACAACTTCCCAAAAGAACAAATTAGCAACATGTGATGCATCATCAGATTTATGACAAGGAATAAAATGAGCCATCTTAGAAAACCTATCAACGACAACAAATATAGAATCACTACCACGCACAGTACGTGGCAAACCTAGCACAAAATTCATAGAAATATCAACCCAAGGTGCAGTAGTATACAATCCATGGGAACTAGACCTAGACTTAGCCTGTTTACAAGTAATGCATCTATCACAGACCCTCTCAACATCACGTTTCATGCGAGGCCAAAAGAAATGCTCATGCAACACAACCAAAGTCTTAGCAATACCAAAATGACCCATTAAACCACCGCCATGAGACTCTAACAACAATAATTCTCATAGAGAACACCTAGGAATGCACAACTTATTTCTCCTAAACAAAAACCCATCATGCCTAAAACATTCACCACTAGCAGATGTCTCACATGCAACATAAATATCACCAAAATCCTCATCAGATGCATACAGACTCTTAATGCATTCAAACCCAAGCAACTTAGAATCTAAAGTAGAGATTAAGGCATACCTGCGAGACAGTGCATCAGCCACCACGTTTTCCTTACATTGCTTGTACTTGATGACGTAAGGAAAGGTCTGTACAAAATCCATCCATCTTGCATGTCTCTTATTCAGCTTGTGTTACCCCTTCAGATGCTTCAGCGACTCATGATCGGTGTGAATGATGAACTCGTTAGCCCACAAGTAATGCTGCCACGTTTTCAAAGCTCTCACCAAGGCGTACAACTCCTTATCGTAGGTAGGATAGTTCAGCGTCGCACCGTTCAACTTCTCACTGAAGTATGCCACGGGCCTCTTCTCTTGCATCAAAACTGCACCAATACCAACTCCAGAAGCATCACATTCAATCTCAAATGTCTTAGAAAAGTTAGGAAGAGATAATATCGGGGCATGTGTCAACTTGTACTTCAGCAACTCAAAAGCCTTCTCTTGCTCTTCTCCCCATCGGAACTCCACAGTCTTCTTAATCACTTCAGTTAATGGGGCTGCAATGCTGTTGAAATGGGGTACAAAACGCCTATAAAAGCTGGCAAGTCCGTGAAAACTGCGAACATCACCAACATTCTTAGGCTGCGGCCACTCCTTGATAGCTCGAATCTTCTCTTCATCCACCTGCACTCCATCTGCACTAACAACAAAGCCAAGAATCACCAACTTATTTGTGCAAAAGATGCACTTCTTCATGTTAGCAAACAGTCTCTCCCTGCGAAGTACATCTAAAACAGACTTCAGATATTCAAAATGGTCTTCATAACTCCTACTATAAATCAGAATGTCATAAAAATAAACCACTACAAATCTGCCAATAAAAGCTCTCAAAACATGGTTCATAAGACGCATAAAAGTACTAGGAACATTGGTGAAACCAAAAGGCATGACTAACCATTCATACAACCCAAGCTTAGTTTTAAAAGCAGTTTTCCACTCATCTCCCTCCTTAATCCTAATCTGATGATAACCACTCCGCAGATCTATCTTAGAGAACACACAAGCACCATGCAACTCATCTAACATGTCATCTAAACGAGGGATAGGATGGCGATACTTAACCGTAACGTTGTTGATAGCTCGGCAGTCGCAACACATCCTCATGGTCGAGTCCTTCTTGGGCTCAAGCAAAACTGGAACTGCACAAGGACTCAAACTCTCCCTCACATGCCCTTTGGCCAACAACTCTCCAATCTACCTCTCCAGCTCCTTCGTCTCCTTCGGGCTGGTTCGGTAAGCTGGTCTATTTGGAAGGGTAGCTCCAGGCACGAAATCTATCTGATGCTCAATCCCACGAATGGGTGGCAGCCCGGCTGGGGTATCATCTGAAAAAACATCCTCAAAATCCTGCAAAAGAGATGAAATAGAAGGGGGTAGAGAATCAGGAATGTTAGTTAAGACCAGGTTCTCCTTGTAGATCAACAACACCAATGGCTTCTCCTCCTGAATTGCCCACTTCAAATCCCCAACCCTAGCTAAAAATGACTGCTGCACTAACCCTTTCTCCTTATTACTTTGTGGTTGCATCTCATCACCCGACTCCTGCTGCAACTGGACTTGATCCTCATAGACTTGTTTAGGGGTCAGATGAACAAGTGAAATCTTTTTCTGCCGGTACTCGAAGGAATACTTGTTCGTGAAGCCATCATGCTTCACTCGTCTATCAAACTGCCACGGACGCCCCAAAAGTATATGACTCGCCTGCATAGGAATCACATCACACAACACCTCATCCTCATATTTCCCTATGCGAAACGGCTCCTTGACTTGCTTCACTACTTTGATGACGCCACTATCATTCAGCCACTGCAGCTTGTATGGTCTAGGGTGCTTCATCACCTGTAATCCTAACTTTGTCACTATCGACTGACTCGCCACGTTGGTGCAACTGCCTCCATCGATAATCATGTTGCACACCTTATCGTTGATATGACAACGTGTATGGAAAATATTCTCCTTCTGCTCCACATCTCCGGCTGCAGGCTGCGCATTCAAAGCCCTTCTCATCACAAAATTCAGCGCCGCAGGCGCCACAATCTCTTCTTCTTCCTCATCAGAATCATCCAAGTCAGGCATTTTCGGGTCAGTCTCCTCATCAGTCACAATCTCTCCATCATCTCGAATCACCATAACTCTCCGATTTGGACAGTCATTAGTAATATACCCAAAAACCTGACACTTGTAACACTTACGATCTCTATTTCGGGTTTCAATGGCAACAGATTTACCTTGAACTGCGGCATCTGACCTGGGCTTCACAAACGGCTTCTTCTTCCCTCGAGGTTGCTCCTCCTCCTTCTTCCACGGAGCTCGTTTTGGTGAGGAACCACTGTCAGTCTGGTATTCTCTCCAACCTGTAGGGTTCTGCCTCGTATTACTGCCGCTGCCCCTCCTCTTGAGCTGTCCCTCAATCTTTATTGCCATGTGGACCATGTCATCCAACTCAACATAATGCTGCAGCTCCACTATATTCCGGATCTCCTAATTCAGACCAGCCAGAAATCTAGCCATCTTCGCCTCTCTATCCTCCACTACATTGGCTCGAATCATAGCCAACTTCCATCTCCTTATAGTACTCATCCACACTCCTACTACCCTGCCTCAAACTCTGCAGCTTGTTATACAACTCTCGGTAATAATGATTCGGCACAAAGCTCCTCCTCATAAATGTCTTCATCTCATCCCATGTCTCTATAGATCTCTCCATATTTCTCCTCCTACTACTGACCAACTGATCTCACGATACGAGAGCGTAGTCAGAGAACTCCACTGCAGCCAACTTTACTTTCTTCAGCTCTGAATAGTTGTGGCATTCGAACATCATCTCCACCTTTCGCTCCCACTCCAGATACAACTCGGGGTCATTCTTTCGCTGAAAGGACATGATGTTCATCTTGATTGTCCCCAGATTGTTATCATATGACTCCTCCTCGGCATAATCATCGGCATCCTCCTCATACTGAGGATTCTGTCTCCTATACGAGTCTCTTCTTCCATCTCGGTTGGCACGTCCTCTTTTCCCAGTACTCTTATGACTATCAAATGAGTCTCGTCGAGTCTTTTCCGTCACAGAGATCTTAAAGTCATCCATTCGCTGATGCATGGCATTCATCTCACTCTTCAGCAACCTAACCAATTCAGATTTCATGGCCTCCATCATGTATTTGACCGGACCACCACCAACAAGCTCACCTCCTTTCTGATGGGTTTTGTATACTGAAAGCATTTATTATAATGAGTATACAATGGTTTATTTCTCCTATCTGTTAACAATCTTACATGTATGAACAATGGTATCCTCTTGTCTCACCGATAGGGACGATCATACGGCATGTTGTAGATCGCAGAAGACAGTATGATCACTTGACCTAATGAGACATAAACCTGATCACAGCCGAGACAGCGTATGAGGATACGTCTGTCCGGATGGCTGCGGTATTGTCGGAATAAGTAGTCTGTCTTGGTTACTTGACATGCTGGTACGCAGAGGTGGCGTATCGAGGACCGCAGTGAGATGTATTCGTCTGTCTGACATCAGCGAATACAAGATCTCGTTATATTGATTGAGTCCAAACTCTAACGAAGGTTCAGAGGTTTGCACGGGTTGACTGTTGCTTTGACTTGCCATGGTGGAGAGCCTAAGTAACGTGCTCGTATATCCGCATCTTGGGTAACAGAAGTTCGTGTAGTACCGCTTGAGACTGGGTTTAGGTAACCATATCCGAGTAATAGGATGGGGACATTCCCTGAGGAGCTCAATAACATTCATCGTGTCAAAGTCCTGCAGGCTGATTAAGTTCAGGCACGAGTGATAAGGATTGAGTGGTACTACTCCGGAATAATAAGATATTAATTAATTATAGTTAGAGCTTGTCAGAGGCTTCGATTAATTAATGGATGTCTGATAACCTTAAATATGGGGATTCTCAATTAATGCAGCCCGTTCTCATAACATGGTAATAAAAGGGTAGGTTAGTATTAATTATGTGGTGAAAAAGAATTAATATTAATTAATTAATTGTGTCCTTGGTTGTGGACATGAGAATTAATTAATTTATAGGCCCACTATATTATTTGCATTAGGTCCCAGGTCCTGCCCAAATAAATATGCTGAATTGAGCTCAGGAGCCCATTAGGGATAAAACCCTAGGTCTATAAATAGACAGCTCTCTCTCTCATAAGTCACAACAGAGTTGAAAAACCCTAAACCTAAGAGAGAGAGAGGGGCGCCATTTTTGGGAGAAAGAGGAGGAGAATTTCGATTCTGGTCCTGCTCAAGCCACAGATCTACGGAGTCCTCACCAGTAGTAGATCTGAACAGCATTGGGACACAGCCCTGAAGATCTGATCTGGAGAACAAGATTTTCCTTTCTTCTTCTTTGTTGTTTTCGATTTTATTCTAAGAAATTAGAATTCTAATTTCTGATTCCGCAGATTGAATTGGATTGCATGGTTGAATTCAAGTTGGAAATTCAAACGCAAAAGATCGGTACAGATACTACGGAGTTACGACAATTCCTCAATCTACAATTCGTGTAATTAAATTCATAGGAGCATGCTAGGGTTTATCTTGTTTTTAATTATGCACAATACCCATAAATTGATCCGGTTCAGTTTGGTTTTGGTGATTCGATTCACGGAAAAACCCTACACTTTCACCTCCTCAGAATCATTAGATTTAGACATGCCTGCAAGAAAGGTTAGATAACAAAATAAAAGAAGGGCCTCACCACCTCACTGACTCTCGTGTATCACTCAATTATATCAAAACACTCACACTCGTGTATCTCTCAGTATATAATGACCTTTTCAATCCCTCTATTAATCTCACACTCTTGTCTTTTACCACTCTTTTCTCCTTTCCAAAAACACAAAAATTCTTATAAAATTCCACAGACTTCAATTCGACAAATCAACAAGACGGGGAGACTCTAGACGACCCTAGGAAGGTAAACGACCAAAAATGAACAAAAAAAATTTCGAAAAAACTTTCAGAGGGCAATAACTACTCGAAAATAAAGAAATTTGGCCAAAAATCACCTTATGTCACAGCAAAGCGGTGTGTTTTGATCGTCTCGCCGAGACGTTTCCGAAAAGCACAATTAAGCCAAAAATGAACTAGGGATGAAAAGTTACGACAAAAACGACCAAAACCGACCAAAAAGGCAAAAAAGACACTAGTAGAAATAAAAAATTAGGGATTTTTGATTTATTTTTACTCCCCCTCTTTTTTTTTCTTTCCCAAACTATTTTTGATATTTTTTTTGATGAATATTTTTTTCTCTTCGAACTCTAACTTTTATTTTTTTGTTCGAATTTTCTTTTTTTTTAATTTCGCACTTTTTTAAAAAAAAAGTAATTACCAAATTGTTTGGTAATTCAATCAATCAAGAAGGAAGTAATAAGGTATAAGGAAAGAGAAAAGGGGAGATTTGAATTAATCTAATATGGTAAGAAAGATAATTCAAATCTTGACTAACAAGGAAACCTTAACCCCAAGATTTTCGACTCTAACAGGAAGAAGACACGAAAAAAATACGAATCACAAAAGACAGGAAACAAGGACAAGAATACGACTCGTTTTTTTAGACACAAAGACACAAAAGAAAAGAAATAACAAAACTGAAAGACAAGGAAGAGGAGAGACACGACCTGGATATTGATACCAAAATGATACGATCCTCGCCGGAAAGGTTTAGATCGCAGCCCAGGAACTCGGACGAACGAACTCATACACGACGCGGAAGCAAACTGAACACTGAAGATGGAAGGATCCAACACCTTTGGATTCGAAAACCCTCAAGTACCGTAGTCCAGAATAAATTCCCCTACGACCCAAGAAGCGAATTGACCCAACAACGAAGGATATATGTGAAGACACCATTAATGGATATGACTGTCCAATTGATTAGTCGAAATCGAAATCCTAAGGATGAATAGGAAATTCGAAATTTTGAGCTTTCAAAATTAAAGGAGAAAACCTCACAAATTTTATTAACCTGAAAACTGAATCAAAATTGTTCCATGCAAGGCCTATATATAAGCAACTCAAACCTTAAACTAATAAGGAAATAAATTTCGAAAATTAAAGGAATAAATTCGAAATTTAATTAAAACAAGGCCTAAACATGTTGGCCCAAAATAACTCAATAAATTAAACTAAGCCCAATCATTACACATAATTAAATTAATAATTTTTGGACCTTCGTTTAATTCTTCCAGCAACATAGAATCCTTGGAATTATTTGCAGCCCAAATGCCTTTAACCAACGAACTCAATCCAGCCCTCAAAGTCCTTGCTCGAGCTCTAGTCATCGGCCCACTCGGAATGTAGACTGGATCGTTTCTCACAACTGCTACTTGGGCTTCATCAGAGAGTATAAAGGCTTAGTTCCTTTTTTTGAAAAAATGTGGCATACATCATAGAGTTTCTTGTCCTTAGACTCCATAGAAAAATGGCTTGGTTGAAAGAAAACATAGACATGTGGTTGAGACTGGGCTTGCTTTGTTGTTTCAATCCAACCTTCCAATGGTGTATTAGGATGATGCTTTCACTACTGCAATATATATCATCAATTAGCTGCCCTCTAAAGTAGTCCAATACAAGACTCCTCTTGAAAACTCTATGGAAAAAAGCCAGACTATTCTAGCTTTAAGGTTTTGGGTTGTGTGTGCTACCCTTATATGAGGCCCTATTATAAACATAAATTTGAACCAAGGGCAGCAAGTGGAACATTTCTCGGTTATAGCTTGAAGCATAAAGGCTTCAAAATTCTTTTATCCAGTGGTAAGATTATTGTCTCAAGAGATGTACTATTTGATGAGCACATTTTTCCTTTTAGAAGTCCTTCACCTACCTCTGAACCTACTTCATCCATTATTAACCCAGTCAATTTACCTTTTCCATCTCATTTGACCACTTTATCTCAAACCAATATTGAATTTCTTTCACCTGCCACACCTCCCAGACCTACCACACCTATCAAATCCTCTCATTCTTCTCCAAAAAGTTCTTCCCAACCTACATCTATCAATTCTCGTTCTCCTTCTAACAATCCTCCTCACAACAACCCAAATAACACTCTCTCATCCAGTTCTTCAAGTCCTTCTCCTCCAATTCCTGCACCAGTCTTTGCTCATCCTATGGTTACACGTTCTAGAGTTGGGATATTCAAACCCAAAGTCTTACTTTCAGATAGTTCATCTAGTCTTCCCTCTGCCAGTGACATCTTTCAATTTGTTGAACCTAAGTCTGTGCAAGATGCTCTATCCAGTCCTCACTGGAAGAAGGCCATGGTCGATGAATTGAATGTTCTTTCCAAAAATAATACTTGGTCTCTTACCGTTGTTCCACCTGATAAGAATTTAGTTGGTTGCAAGTGAATTTTCAAGATAAAAAAGAATGCAAATGGAGAAATCTCCCGATATAAAGCCCGTTTGGTTGTACAAGGTTATTCTCAAGAACCAGGCTTTGATTTCTCCGAGACTTTCAGCCTAGTTGTTAAGTCGTCGACCATTCGGATCATTCTAACAATAGCTATTGATAGCTTGTTTTTCAACACGCTAAAACTGCAAGTGTACAGATCACTGCAGAGGCAAATAATAAATTATCGAACTCAATGATTGCAGGCTCGAAATATAATCAAGCACTAAAATGCAAATATCTTACTATTATCTAGACAAATCGGTAAAAGAGTTTGATTTATTTATACTAGGAAATAATTGAAAAGCAATTAATTAAAAAGACAATTAAAAGATTGAGTGTTGAAAATATGGAGAAAACAGGATTCTAAGGTAATCCACTTTGAAGAACAATCAACCAATCATTTATATATTCCGATTTCAATTTTAATTTCCAAAAACATGAGTTAATCTCATAAATGTTATCAGGCGACCCTCTCGGACTCTAAACCATAACATGGATATAAAAGACCCAGTGACTCCTCTCGGATGCGCAAAAGGACTTTTACTCTTGATATAAACCTTAGATTTACAAACCCTTCAATAGTTCAAATTTCTCTCGGATAATTAATCTATCAAATTTAATTATTCTGCGTCTTAATGGATAACCTAGACCTCTCGGTTCAAAAATTACCAATTCAAATTACAATCAATGGCAAATATCTCATAATTAAAGGAAAGCTCATATATAATTAAAACATTGATAGAAAGGGAAAATCAAATCATATAAACGACGGAATAATTATTCAACAAGTTTCAAAACCCTAGAATCCACAAAGGGATTTAGCCAATCATGCTAAATACCACAAAAACAAAGAAGTAAAGAGTCATTAAATCGTAAAACATGGAAACCAAAACCCTAGGTCTTCAATCCCAAGTCTTCAATCTTCGTTCTTCAGATTCTGCTCCGTTCTGGCTTTCTCCAACTCTAAAAACTCTAAAACAATGAGGAAGGGTCGAATTTATGACTTGGGAGGCTCTATTTATACTTATCTTCTTCAAATCTTAAAAGATATGGGATTTGGGCCAAAAATTCATCAAAATAACCCGATCGGCGACCCATAAAACACGATCAGCGAACGGGATTCTTGTGCATAGGTCGCCGTTCGTGTGCCGAAGGAAAAATGGTGAAAATTACGAAAACGGCGACCCAGAAGCATAAACGGCGATCGCAGTTTTTGTAATCGGGGTCGCCGTTATTGTCACGTACGTGCGCAGTCTCACGGTATTGGCCATAACTTTCGCTCCCAAACTCCGATTGACCCGATTCCAGTTGCATTGGAAAGCTAACTCAAATATCTATCTATTGCAATGCTCCATTAGCTTGAATTTTATGTGTGGAGGAATTCGTGACTGATTCTTTGAACATCAACTGCTTTTGGTATGAGTTTCCATTGAATTTTGGCCTAAAATGTATTCGGGTTCGGTCTTTTCTCACTTCTTCCTCTTCCTGATGCAAACGAACATCGATTGGCTCCATGACACTCATTCATATCCTGTAAACGGCTCAATTGTGCGTGAAACTTGCATAAACAACCCAAAACCAAACCAAACGTAATATTTTCTAAAAGAGTATGAATACGACATAGAAATATCACTTAATGATCTAATACAAGGCAAATAGCTAGCAGATTCACAGCAATAAATGCACAAAATGAGTGTTTATCAGCTATATCGTCTAATTGGCCAGTGTTGCATCTGGATGTTGATAATGCCTTCCTTCATGGCACACTTGAAGAGGACATATATATATGAGACAGGCCCCTGGTTTTGAACATCTCTCATCTCCTCCTCAAGTTTGTAAGTTACATAAAGCCATCTATGGCCTTAAACAGGCCTCGAGATCCTGGTTCTTCACCATCAAATCTGTCCTCTTTCAGTTGAGTTTCACCCAGTCCAAAGCCGACAACTCTATGTTCTTCAAAACTTCCACAAGTTCCACATTGTATCTACTCATCTATATCGATGATATCCTTGTAACCGGCAGTTCACAGTCTGAAATTCAATGCTTGATTCAACAGCTGAGCAAGTCCTTTTCTCTTAAAATTTTTGGGGAATATTCATCACTTTCTTGGTATTCAAGTGATGGCCACTTCTCAAGGTTTACATCTTTCTCAAGAAAATTACATAAAAGATGTTCTTGAACGTGTAAATATGCAAGGTGCCAATGGTTGTCCAACTTCGACGGTAGCATCTCTTCCGCTCTCTAAATTTGATGGAAAATATACAGTTGATGGGAAACTATATTGAAGTGTTGTGGGTGCTCTACAATATGTTACAATCACACGACCTGAAATTTCTTTCAGCGTCAACAAAGTCAGTCAGTTTATGGCTTCTCCTTTGGATACTCATTGGAAAGCCGTAAAGAGAATTCTCAGATACCTTGCAGGTGCTCTCAGCCATGGTTTACATATCGCCACCTCCCGTCAATTAAATATTGTGGCTTTTTCTGAATTCGATTGGGCTGTGGATATAGACGAAGGGAGGTCCGTGTCTGGTTATTATGTCTTTCTCGGTGGAGACCTTGTCTCTTGGTGTTCGAAGAAATAGTCTGTTGTCTCTCGTTCGAGTATTGAGGTTGAGTATCGCAATTTAGCACAGGTGACATATGATATTATTTGGATAACTTCTTTGCTTGGTGAACTTTCAATTAAAAGCCTCAAAGTGCCTACTGTTTGGGTTGATAGTTTAAGTGCAATTGCTTTGGCTTCCAATCCTATTATGCATGCTAGAACAAAGCACATTGAGCTTGATATCCACTTTGTTCGTGATCTTGTTATCTCTGGTTTACTCAAGTACAACATGTTCACTCCATTGATCAAATAGCTGATGTTCTAACCAAACCTTGTTGGATACAAGATCTGCGGAGAAGACTAAAAACACTCCAAATAATTATGTCTAGTACAACAAGTTTTTACAAGTATTACTACAAGTACTGCTAGTACGAGAACAAATAAATAAAATGAAATTAAATAAACAAAATGAAAAAAATTGACAAAATAGCCGAGTCGAGGAAGCCCTCTTCGCGCAAGACAAATTCACCAGCGTAGTGCTCGTTGAACGACGATTGTCCCTAAAGGTAAAACGGCTTCGTCCTTTTCAAGGCAGCACCGCAATCGGAAAGGCTCCGGCGAACTGAATAGAGGTGAAACTGAGTTGCAAAAGAACAACAAAAAAGATGCAGCAATATGGGACTAAAGATGCAGTATCTATGGCTACGTGAGTTGTCTTATGTCGGGAAACTAGCAACAACTCAATGCATGCCTATTTATAGACATGTTCCACCTGGGGGAGCCTGTCTCAGCCATCAAGGCTGAGCCGTTATAAGCGTGAGACACAGAGTAACCGACGCCATCAATAGAGCCGTTACAGGTTGAGTGCAAACCCATCCAAGTTCATTTCAACATGTGCTAAATGTGGTGTAACCGTTTAGAATGCAATAGCAACACGTGGCTGACTCATCAGCCACGTCACATGCCCATTGCGCACCACGTCGACTGTCCACGTGCCGAGCCCGCAGGCTCATTTCACTTGCCCAAAAAGATAAGGCACCGTGGACCAAGCCAAGCCAAGGACCCAAGAGCCCAAAGGCTAATTGCCAAGAACCAAGAACTGAGATCGAGACCGAGGTCAGGGTCGGGGCATGGGTCACGTGTGCTTGGCCACTTGCCTCGCTGAGGCTGAGGCGGGGCGAGGCGAGCCACCGAGTGCCACATACACTGCACACTTGTTTATTACACACCTCAACCATAATGGTATATAAACATAGATTAATTACTTTAATTAATCAATGTGGGATACACTTCATTTATTACATGTTCACTTCATGCATGTAATAATCCCACCAACCGTGTCACTTCGTGGACTCATTTTTCACTCACCGGAATTTGGATTTGAGAAAACAAATATACCACTATCATCTACTCTTAGCGTAGATTATGTTGGTAATATTTAATTACGACAAAATTAAATATTTCTCATTACCACAAAGTACCCAAATTACCAACAAACTTCTAAGTTCACAATTCTTCACCCGACTATGGAACAAATTGGGAGTTGTTCCATTAGCTCAGCTCGAATTGAGGGGGGGGTGTTAGCACACCACATGATTCCAGCAATACCACATCAGTTACAAGAGTCCAAGTCACCAAGTCAAGACAAGAGGCCAACTTCTGATGGATGGAGTACATTTGCAGAAACATATTTTGTTGCTATCTGTTTTGTAAGGAATTAGTATTTATTGTTTCTGTAGTTGGTTAAAGCATTTTGGACAGCAAGCTCATAAATGTGAACACCTAAATATTTATGTATTGGTGTTGTTCTTGTAATATGCAATTGAGTAAAAATAAAATGGGAGGAACTCTAAAAGCTCTTTTTTTTTTTTTTTTTTTTTCAATGTCTATCTACATAAAATTTATCAATTCCTCGTGCAATTGAACATCACATCCCTTTTATATCTTCACTTCATGCAATTTACTGCATGCATTTTTTACTTGCAGTCAGAGCTAGCTAGTCATATTTTCAGTGAAAAGAATTAGGCATGATGGCTTCACCATGGTGTTAAATTTGATGAAATTAATGTATCTTTGAATTGCTTCTCACATAATCAATTAAAATACTCCATCCGTCCCATAACATTAGTCTTGTTTCATTCCGGCACAGATACCAATGCAAGTAGAGATAGAAAAAATTAATATTTTATTAATGAGTGTGTATTACTTTTCATTTTAAGAATTAGAATTAATGATAGGGACAGACGAAAAAAGAAAAACATGACTAATGTTATGGGACGGAGGGAGTAGTATTTTTCACATTTTAATTTAATATTACAATTTCAATTTAATAAAAGCGGATCACAAAAATGATACTAATAGGGATTAAATGCTCCGACTAAAATAAGATATTATTGCCGCAATTGAATGAATTTCTACAGCCCACATAAATAATATTTTATAGTCGTGCAACGGTCATAAAGTCTCCAGATTTCAAATTCAAACCGATTTATTTTGATCCAACGGCCCAGATAATCGCGTCGGCTCAAAGCTAGTACAAATTCAAAACCCTTCCACAAAACCCACTCCTGTTTAATTAGGGCTTCTCCAGTATAAATTCACCCGCACCGCAAACGCATATCTAGATCCCTTTCGATCTTCTCTCTAGTCGTAGCTGCCGGAGATCGAATGGTATGCACCTATATTGTTTATCTTGTTTTTTAGTAGTTGATGATGCTGGGTTGAGTTGATTTTCACGATTTCTATTGCTGGATGATTAGGCGTTACCGAATCAACAGACTGTGGATTACCCGAGTTTCAAGCTTGTAATTGTTGGAGATGGCGGCACTGGTAATTTTTGTTAATGACTTTACTCGCACCTTTGTTTTCCAGATCGATTTGATTGATTTCGTTGGGGAAGATTGTTTCCCTTATCTTATCGTTACTTTCACTTTTGATTAGATCGAGATCAATCAGGATTTATCGATTTCTAGTTGGAATATAGATCTTTGAGCGGATATCTTGTGTTTTGTGGTTTGTTGTGTATTTCCTGGTATTTTAGCTGTTTGGCATTCGAAACTGCGTCGAGTAACGTTGGCTGTGGGTTAGATTTTTGTTGTATTTATCTCATGAATCTTCTTTTGCATTTCTGCTGACTATTTGTAATAATGTTTTTTACACGAATCAAGTTCCGGATTGAGAATATGATTCTGTGTAAAATTCCTAGGTCTGATTAACTTTTAAAAGTTATAAGCAGGGTAAAGTGAATTGATATTATTTGGTTTTTTAATGTAAATTTAGCTTTAAGATTCCTATTTTCCCCCTGATCTTACAGGAAAAACGACATTTGTGAAAAGGCATCTTACGGGTGAATTCGAGAAGAAATATGAACGTAAGATCAATTATCATTAGTTACAGCTTGCGATGCTCTCTTTGTATCTCCCTACCGTTTGTTGTTTTTCTCAATTGTTTTTCCTTTTAACAGCGACAATTGGTGTGGAAGTTCATCCTTTGGATTTCTTTACCAACTGTGGGAAAATCAGATTTTATTGCTGGGACACTGCTGGTCAGGAGAAGTTCGGTGGGCTTAGGGATGGATACTAGTAAGTGAAAAAATCTGTGTCAGAAGTCTTAATTGCTAAATTGCAGAATTATGTGATTTTTTTAATGTAAATTTTAAATTCCTTTTTTTTTCCCTCTTAGACCAACACCAACCCACCTGCAAAATGCAAAACTCAAACGCAAACACTAATTTATCAAAAATCTACTCCAACCCTACTGCAAACCAGCAACGCAAAACTCATATTTTGGGTTTAGGGTTTGGTGTTTTGGATTGGAGATAAATTACTGTTTGATAGGACATTTACTGCATTTTGAGTTTGAGTTTGGTGTTTTGGGTTGGAGATGGCCTATGTTATGCTTCAATAAGTACAACCTTACCTAACGGTTAACTCGTATGAACTGCTTCAGCATCCATGGGCAATGTGCTATCATCATGTTTGATGTGACAGCTAGATTGACGTACAAGAATGTTCCGACATGGCACCGTGATCTATGCAGGTATGTTTTTTTTTTTTGCCTGGGCTTTCTGGCTTGTTTGCCGAATTTGTTTGTGGGAGTTAGTGTAAAGTTGGTTTTCTTCTTGCCTTGTTCAGGGTCTGTGAGAATATCCCTATTGTGCTGTGTGGGAACAAAGTTGATGTGAAGAACAGGCAGGTGAAAGCAAAACAGGTCACTTTCCACAGGAAGAAGAATTTGCAGTACTATGAAATTTCTGCAAAGAGTAATTACAACTTTGAGAAGCCTTTCTTGTACCTTGCCAGGAAGCTTGCTGGGTATGTAAAAATTGTAGTGAATGGTTTTATTGAACTGCGATATGGCCTTATTTGTTTTGTGGCTGAACTTGTGATTTTCGTGTTCAAGTGATCCAAACTTGCACTTTGTTGAGTCTCCGGCACTGGCTCCACCTGAAGTTCAAATTGATTTAGCGGCACAGCAACAGTATGACTCCTCTTCATTTCTCTACAGCACTAGCATAAATTCTTGATTTCAAAACTGAACCTCATTGTCAATTTTTAATTTTATTTTTGCAGACAAGAAGCTGAGCTCCTTGCTGCTGCTAGTCAGCCTCTTCCCGATGATGATGATGAGACATTCGAGTAGAAGAGTTGCTGCAGCAGCCTCTCTCGTGTCTCATTTTTACATGACCCACGTGTGGGGGATTCTGAGGATTTTGTTTAGAATCTCCGCGTGAGTGAGTGAGTTGGGGTTGTTGAGGATAGATTGTAGTTTTATGTTACTTTAATTCCATTTGCTTGTGGGAAGATGGCTCTTAATCTTCTGAATCTGAGGTGGGTATTGTTTGTATGAATGATCGGTTTTATGTCCAATTGGTATTATATTCTGTGTTTTTACTTAAATTAAATCTAAATGGTTCCTTCGTTCTCTATCGACTTGAGTCTACTACGCTTGTCGAGTCTATATAAAAAAACTAGCTTACTAAATAGATTGTAGCATAGCAACTTCTAATACTCCATCTATCTCATTTAATTGTACTCTTATCTATCTCATTTTATGAGATACACTTACCTATTTCATATTATGGGATGGAGGTTAGTATGTTGTTGCCTGAATGAAGTTGAGATTTCATCAAATAATACATTTCTAATATGACATGTGTAACATGATGCTAAAGTCCTGAAATTTTAATTTTAATTTATAAAATTAAGGATATTAAGAAAGCATTTACTCAAAATAAAATCTCTTCAAAACTTAGATATTTTCGGAGCTCGATCATGTGATTTCTTGAACTTTTATACTTCCTTTGTCCCACATGAATTGTCTCTCTTTTCTTTTTCGTCCGTCCCACACGAATTGTCCCCTTACCTAAAATGGAAAGTTAATACATATTAACTAATAAAATAATAATTTTATATATCTCTACTACATTCCACTATATTGGTTATTGTGCCATGTCCCAAGGGGGCAATTCCCTTGAGACAGAGGGAGTATTAGTTTTCAAATTTTGTTATACACAATTATCATGATATGCTAACCCTAACTGGAATCGGTCGAACCAGCCCGAACTGTCAGTCACGTTTCAAATTTGGAACCGGGTCCTTATTTAAACGGGCCAATTTCGGTTCGAAGTTTTTAGACCCGTGGAACCAGTTCTTATTTAGATGGGCCGGTTCCAGTTCAAAGTTTTCAAGCCCGTGGAACTGTCGGTTTCGATTTCACGAATATTTTATTTACTCCCTCCGTTCCAATTTATTAGTCTCACTTAAGGGAGATAATGTCCAACCCGACACGACAATCCGATACGAACCTAACACGAAAAAAATAGGTTGGGTCAACCCATTTATTTTTGGGTTAGTTTCAGGTCGAACACGTCAATCCATCTAATTTTCATGTCGGGTTTGGGTCAATCTCGGATTGACCCGCGAACCCATTTGACCCACCAATAAAATTAATTATTATTATTATTTATGAAATATAATTATACTCCCTTCGTCCCATTAGAGTAGTCTCATTTCTTTTCGGTACGAGAATTAAGAGTTGTGAGTGTAGTGGAATTAATATTTTATTGGTGAGTGAAAAAAATTGTCATTTTAGAAAAATAAGACTATTTTATAGGACAAACAAAAATGGAAAATAGGATTACTCCTCCGGGAGTACAAAAATTTATTAAATAAAAAATTGCCTTAAACCTAATTTTTTAAATAATTAACACAATTTTTTAATTTTTAAAATAATTAACACATTTTTTTTCTTAATTTTTAAAATGATTAAACATGTCAGTTTTGGGTCGACACGAAAATAAATGGGGCGGGTTCGGTTGAGATTTCTGACCTCCGAAAATATACGGGTCGGGTTCGGGTTGGCGTATTGCTTGTTATTATCAGGTCACAACCCGACCCGCCAACCCGACTCATTTGCCACCTCTAGTCTCACTTTCTTTTTCGGTCTGTCCCATTTATTCGTCTTATTTCATAAAATGGCTAACTTTTTCACACTCACCAATAAAATATTAATTTCATTACACTCACAAACATTGGTTATTGTGTTATTTCTCTTTGGGACTAATAATTTGGGACAAATGGAGTATTTTTTTAAAATTTTGAACTTATCTTGTTTTTCGTGTCGGTTCAATTCGGAACCGGCCGCAAAAAGTGACCGTTGGGTGATACGATGGGTGGATTGTCTCGAGATCCGTGGCAACCGCCGAACTGGCCCGGAACCGGTGATTCCCAACGATAATTTTTCATTTTTCTTTTTTGTAATTTTCAAAAATTACCACTATAAATAGCCCTCTTCTACACTCATTTTGAACACACCCTCAACTCTCAATCTTCTCTCATTCTCTCAATCAAATCTTGTGCTCAATTCTCTTGCTCAATTAGTATAGTTTAGTATTTTTCTTTCATAATTTAGTCTACTAAATTCCTAATCTTCCTTCAATTTTATTCATAAACACGTCTTCTTCATCATCTCGTGCCAACAAGGGAAATAATTTAGATAAGGGTAGAGGTTGTAGTGATACATCCAAATTCAATTCTTTTCTTTTTCGTCGTCGTTGTCCTAATTCTATCAATATTAGGGATAATGATAATACATCTAATCCCACTTCCACTCATCATCTTCATTCTCATCATGAAAATGTCATCCATGAAATATTTGATGATGATGCATTTGCTAATCAACAATAACTTGAGGAATATAGCGAACATCTATTAAGGCAACGAGAGGAGATGCTAGCCGGCGTCTTGCAAGGAGGCAGAAGTCAAAGTGATCTTCATTTCTCTCTATCCGATGACAATAAATGCGAAGAACGTGGCAATGGCGAAGTACCACCACCACCACAAGATGAACAAGTTGAAGAAGTTCAAGAGGAGGTAACTCAAGGTAAGCAAGGTAAAGTTTTAAATTCTAATCTTTTTACTAAACATTTTCGTAAAGTTAAGTGTAAAAATAAAAAAAATATACCCGAGTAATTCGACCTTTTTTGCAATTATTGTGATAAAAAAAAATATAAATTTACCTCCGCGGTGGCTACGGTACCTATCGATGCCACATCCTTTAAAAGTATCCACGAGAGGAAGGTATCCCTCAAACCCAAACACAACTTGGCCCAGGTATGTTTTTTTATCAAGTTGGTAGTAATTATCCTTCTCATTATACTTTTACTCTTAATGAGACTAAAGCTAAAGAAGAAATGATTAAATTTGTATGTGTTGAGTCTTTAGCATTTTACATTGTCGATAGCATTCATTTTGAAATTATTATGAAGTATTATCAACCTGCTGCCAAAAGAATTGCACGTACAACTATGACTAGGACTATTAGAACTTTAGTTAGAAAATATAAATTAAATTTACAAGCCGATTTGCACAAACTTGATCATAAACTTTCAATTTGTTCCGATATTTGGAAAGATTGTGTTGTTAAAACTATTATATGGGTGTAACTTGTCGTTTAAAAGATAATTCAAACTTAAAATATTAAGTTATTAAATATTAACCATATTATTCATTAAATAATTTCAATTATTGTAATATTCTTACTTGTAATTTGTAAAACTTATATAGTTGAATGAATTGTAAATGTACATTCAATAATCATTCATGATTCATTATTGCAAATTTGCAATTGTATAATTTATATTTATGTACTATGAATTTATGATTCATTCATTAATTTACATTTAATTCTTATAAATTCAAATAATCTCTATTTTGCACTTTATATAGTTTGTCTACAAAATATACAAACCTACAATCTACAATTCAAAATTTATAGTTACATTTTTAAAATAAAAAAATTGAAAAATCACCGAGAACCGGCAGTTTGGCCCGGAATCGGGTTAGCCCGCAACCGCCGGTTTCGGACCACAAACCAAAACCTTCTACTGGCGGGCCAATTCAGGGCCCATATTTCTGGAACCGCCACCAGAACCGGCCCGTGGTCATGATTCAACAAGAAAATCTGCCACACACGTCAGGAAGATAACATCTCAGTTGGGAATCAATTAGATAGACAGATGATAGTAGCCCCCCACAACTACCCACGAATCCGACCCACCGTGGATGAACAAGGGTCACAATGCCTGGCAGCTCAAGGCGGTCACCGTTACAGATCGTTGTTCCGGGGCTGATCATGTCGTATTTCATTATCTCCTATGGCTACTCAGCTTTTGTTTGGAGATCATCTGAGGGAAGATCAAATGTAAATGTTACACTTTCCGACCATTATCTGCTCCACCAAACCTTTAGAGGGATGTTTCCCATTGCTGCAATTGTGTTTTTCAGCTCTAACAACTTTGTTCATATGCTTCCTGCAATTTGAGGGACTGTACCTAATAACCCCTTGTAATTGTTACTGCATTCATTCCAGTTTTTATTAAGACATCAAATTGTGAGAGAGGGGGGGTCACCACAGCAATGGGTTTGCAGCTCATGTATACTACTACTACTACAGTTCAAAGTAAGAATGATTAATGTTCGAGCAAGAATGGCGAAAATCGATCATCTGAACAGATTCTCAATTGAAGCATAAATATCTAAGATGGTTCAAATGCAATTTCAACTAGTATTCCTAATAGAGATTACATATACTTCCCTCTGGTATACTCATCCTAACACATCCAGCTAAGCCTGGTAAAGAATGAAGAAAGAAAATGAAGGAAGTGTAAGCATGTGATACCAGGGAACAGCCATAATCTCTGAAAGTAAACGACTGCATCGTCCAAATTTCAATGCCAAGAGAATGGCAGCGAACCCTGGCATCATCTTTAGATCATTGGAAGCAAATGAGGCATGCCACCAATTGTATCCCTGGAAAATAAAGTACAGGATTCAACTGTCATCAATAATACACATCCTCAACAAGAATCCAATACCCGCTGGATGAAATCAAACTTGCATAAATCAAATTATTTGTACATTGCACACAGAAATACTACTAAATAGCAGGTTCTGTAAGAGTCAGCAGTAATTAATTACTTCATGCACTCATAAAACCAGATCTACAGCCTTGATTAGATTTCTGTTCTACAAGTTATGGATTTGGAATTAAGAGTTTTCTGTAATGATGTTACAAGATACAATAAAATAGTGCACAATATTCAGAGTTAAATAACATCAGACATTAAAAGGGCTATCACAGTGACACAAAAATCTTATGTACCTCTCTAAGCCTCAAACATAACATAATTTGCTTGTGCATCCAAACAGTAGGCACGAGTGCTTCAGCTTTACTTCACCTCATTTCACTAGGAGCTAGAAACAATAGAATATCATCGACAAAATGGATACAGAAATTGCCTTGTCAAAATACACTACATTGATAATGAATTCAGAATTGACATGTATCTCTTAGTTACAAAATGCCAACCTGTCTGCACAGAAATAGAAGATACAAATTATTGCATTCATGTTCATTCTTTTACATTGTTGACATGAAAGAGCAACTTCCCGATTTTGCTATAAAATAGAGAAATGATATCAGATATTCAACAATCATCTAAGAGTAAGAGCAGTTTTAGTGGAAATTAGGTGCTTCAGTTCCATCAAATGTTGGTCATTTGAAATATGGAGAATAATACGAAGATTGGTCAACAATGCTTCCTGTTCCCAACTTAAGGGACCAGAAGCATACAAAGCTCCCAGAGTGCTGCGATAAGCATGCAACTCTAAGCTACGTATATTGACCTCTACCTCCTCTTTTAAAGGTAAAGAGGAACTTTTTCTCTCAGAGCCTGAACCATAAGATGACTCTGCATCACTACAAAGGGCGTCTCTCTCTTGGCAATGCACAGGCATAATATGATTATAATAGTTTTTCAGGCCCTGGTTAGTAACACTACAACTACCAACAGAACAAGCATCACTCTGAGAACTACTTATTTCAGAACCTCTGACTCCAGAATAGCCAAGAACGTCATTTTGTTTATCCCTCTCCATTTCATTGTATCCATTTGCTATAGTCTTATAGGAAGCATGCATGTATGTTTGACCCAAAGTTTCTTTTGGGTAAGCAACAGCATCTACCTTTTCAAACACCTGGTCAGCAACCACTCGCTGCTTCCGGCCTTCTATCTCAGCAGCTCTAAATTTTTGTGTATGCCCATCATTTGCTTCAACAACGGAGGTAACATAGGGAGACAACCTTTTTAGGGATCTTGAAGAAATTGCAGCATTATTCTGGATGTTTCTGCAACCGTCTCCATGTTGATATGCCCTTGAACTGAACTGTGGAATCTGGAAGCTCGTCTTCTGGCAACAATTCGATGTTGATGCTTTGCTCGCTTCAACAGCTTCCCCTACTTGATGAATCTGCAAGTAGAAATAAGGAGATCAGATTCACAATTTTTTTTTAAAAAAAAATGTACTTATGGAATAGAAGCAAAGAAAAACATAACATTTGTCATGAATATAAAATTCAATTAATGGTTTGACTATTAAGCTATCTAGAATTTTAGCAGCTGCAATGTATGTGCAAAACATAAGTGATGTGTAGCACTTCTCAGATGAGGATGAGGACTTGAGCAGAATCAGGCAAGAAGACTTCCTCAAAGGAGGATTGGATGAAGTCATACAAATATATTTTAACAAAAAAAATTGAATATGATGCATAAAATGTTCTGTTAATGCCAATCAAAGGTACTCGTGTAAATCTTAGGTAGAGAATATTCCAGTAGTTTCAAAAAGGGAAAAAGCAACACCTTTTTCACTGGAACCCATTTCCCATTATGCCAGGTCTGTCTCATCCTGATGTTTGATCTATCTATGGACAATTCCTTGGAGCACCCAAGTAGCCTAACTAAATACTGATTCTTGAATGTGGAAACCTTGCAATGAATCTTATTCTTTTTACGTTCTTCTTTGCCTCCCAAAACGTTCAAGACAATTGCGGTTTTCCAGGAATGTTGATGGAAGACCTCAACAATGTCTCCCATTATGAAACTCTTCGCATCTTGTAACAAAGAAGGGCATGGTCTCACAAACTTCCTTGAAACCATCTTCACCAACTGCTTACTAGCCATACCAGGATAGCAATCATACCGAATGGTGTAAGTATCGCCACTACGAGATAGTATCTCTGCAGTACACCACGAAACTGGCACCTGCTTATTGTTCATCACCTCAACCTTCTCCCCGGTTTTGAATCTCATTGTCAGTGACCTTCTTTAGAAACAATCAAAAACCTGTGAAATTAAAATAAAATGCGTGTTTTAGAAAATGGCACATGAATTAGAAACTGATCAGTCAAAGTAACCGAAAAAAAAAAAAAGAGCCCAAATCTGAGTCGTACTGCAAGCATGTCGAGTATACTGAATGAACATTTGCTGAACAATCTCCAAAAATAAAACAGTACAACTGAAATACGTTTTAAATTTCTCAAAAATACTCAGAAATAATCAATATCAAAGAAAACCCCGAATCATCTCAATTGCTGGATAAAACTATAAATCGTTGAGGATCAAACCATTTCCATGTATATATTCCTGAAAGTACCTTCCAATTATAAATAAATTAGTATAGTAAAAATAAACTAAATACATTCTCAAATCCCAAATAACGAATCATGAATTGATTACAAGAATTGGGGCAAGTCTAATCTCAAATTTACTAAATAATAACAAGACACCATAATACTTGTAAATCTGCACAAAACGTCGGCATAGAAAAGAGTCTCAGCCAATAGACAGCATAATGCAAAAGAGCAGTTGCAAATACTAAGATATTTGACAAAATCCCTAAATCGAAGGGCTAAAGTTGGATCAATTTAGAAAATTGATAATACCAGAACTGAAACCTCGAAAACTGAGACGATCACTAACCTTTCCGTGAAATTGGATGATGATAAGCAATCAACGCAGTCCGAATTAGGTGGTTTTAATCTCAGATGCTCAGCGACAAACAGATTATGATTCTTTAGTTTTACGTCTAGGGTTTGTTTCGTTAGCTTTGAAGAAATAAATTGGGAACAGAAAATATTAAAATATATATACATATAAAAAATGAAAATATATATTGGGGGGCGAGGGTAATATTGGTAATACTGAAAATGTTGGATCAAAACTCAATCAACACCAGAAAAATAAAAAATATAAATATAAAATTAAAATTAAAAAAAAAAAAAAAAAAAAAGTAGGGGGTGCGTAATGCACGCCCTGTGTGAAGAAGAACTACCTAATTAATTTTGTGTAATCTCACGCGCCTCATCTTCGAGGGTATCCACCTCCTGAAATTTTTTGTGTTTCTTTTATTTTTGAAGGATGTAAAGTTTCAATTTCGTTATTGAATTTTATTATCCTCAATGTTTATGGATTAGGTTGATAGTGACGTACACGTTATCTTCCACAAGATTGATGTGACATTCGTGCTCAAATAAAAATAATCTTTTATCCTTTGTTTTTAAAATGAAATGAGGTTATTCTAAATAAAAATGATCAATATAGTTTTATTGAAATTAGATATTAAAAAAAAGGTCCACCTTATCATAATTTCATTACTCGTTACTTATGAATTATAACTATTCAAATTCATTGATTCCTAAACTGTAGGACATCGATTTAGGCGATATCCAGTATGAATAGATTTGGAAAATTATAATTCTTGAGCGGTGGATAAAAAAATCAAGATAAATTGCTGAGTTTTTTAAATATTCGATAACATTAAACGATGTGATTTTTAGTTAGAACTAGTCCATTTCAATTTGGGGACAAAATTAGAAAAAAAGAAAAAATTCTTTTATTTGTGCATAAACACTACATCAGCACTATGTGGAAGTTAAAGTCTGAATTAATTGTTGATTTAACCACGTCAACAATTGAGGATGAAACTAAATAACAAAATTTAAATAGGATAAAATATTATAACAAAAACTAGCTGAGATAAAATCCCCTAAAAATTAAAACGTTGAGTTAAAATAATCGATTTTTCCAAAAAATAATTCCACATGAATGACAAATCAAACGCCATGCGGCATCAACTAGGAATAGAACGTATGACACAACAACTTGAGATAAGATTCTTTGAGGATGTGTCATGCATGAATATATCATAAAACAAAAATATTTTGACATGAAATTACTAGTTTTTCCATGCAAGATTTAGTAGTTGTAAATTATATAAAGTAATAAAAAATGGCGATTTTCACATGATTCATAAAATGTTGCAATTACAAAGCTGCATTATTATTATTATTATTATTATTATTATTATTATTTTATTTTATTTTTTATTATTATTATTTTTATTTTATTTTTTTTTTTGCGGTCATAACATCTAAATTTTGGGCAAATTGTACAATGTGAAATACCATTAAAGTGATGTTTTGTAGCTGAAATAACTATGTAAATTGTAAGGTGGACATGTTATTAATAAGAAATGGGCAAATTATGTTACCGACTTTCAAATGTGATGCAAGCTGAAACGGTTTGTGTATTTTAGTTTTAAAAAAAATACACTAGTACTTAACCTGAACTTCAAATAAATGTTTTCTTTAATTTTTCAATCATATAGTAAAACTAAAACCAACACCCAAATTTATATATTTTTGTTTTTAATAGTATATCTTGTATCGACTATACAGTTCACCAATTAGCTAAACGTTTGTCATTTCCAGTTTATTTTATTTATTTACTTCTACTATTTTTCTTTTATTTAGCACAATATGCGACAGCAAAATATAAGAAACGAATCCAAAATTTTGATTCGGCACATGGCTCCAAACTTGAGTTTATTAAAGAACACTTAAATGTGGTGGAGAAATATTCAGAAAATGAAAATTCAATAATTGATTGGTTTTCCTTTCCTGGTCCCAGGATGGACCACCCTGTTTTGTAGAAGACCAAATTCACGGATTTAAAATTCTCAAAAAAACATTTGAGTGTATAAATTTATATAAATACAACACCAAACCAGGCAACAATGAAGTGATATTCAAATGACCCAAAAATTTCACGATGCTAAGACTATCCTCATCAGTGACCCAGAGTGACCTAATTATTTATTAAAATGTTCATTTCTCTTTCATCCAATACACAATCTACAATCTTATATTATTTACTATCCCATTAGTGACCCAACCCAACCCAACTTAATCTTATAATTAAAATATTACAGTACATTTTATATCTTCCAATAAAAAGTAAAACATTAAAACATATTTATGTTTATAATTATAAATTATTATAGACTAAAATTTGACAAATAAATATTATTATTATTAATACAAAATGAAACATAAATTGAAAAAAATCCAAAACTAGAAGTGAATGAATAATAACTTACTTTTAAATATGAATTTGAATATATTTTTTAATGATTTAAAAAAATCTAAAATTAAATACAACACTTAAAAATTTTAAATTATAAATACAAACCCATCAGAAACAAGAGAAATAAATTTATTCTAAATTTTTTTATTAAAAATTTTCAATTGTAGAACTAAAATATTTTAAAAATATAATAATAATTTTCAATTGTAGAAAGTATTGGGTTGGAGGAGATCGGCAAACCAATCTAAGTTGAGATAGGTTGAGTCTTTTCACAATAAAATAATATTTTTTGATTATTTTAATATTTTTGTTTTGTGATTGACTTGGTGAGAAGGTCACCAATGCTTGTAGTCTAACAATTTCATAACAAAACATACTCTAGAAATCGAAATAGAAATAGAAATTAAAAAAGAAAAACAATAATTAAAAACCCATGAATACAAGAAGAAAAGGCGGGGTGTGGCTAATTAAGTCGTTTACATCATTTTCCCCTCAGTTACAATCTGCATAATAATATCTTGAATTATAGTATACACTTAACCAAGAAATATGAACATCATGTGGAGTTATCTTGTAAAGACGTCGATAATGCTAAAAAAAATGTGCAACGATCAAGATAAACTGCTAAGGTGGAATATGAATAAGGTCAAGGAGTCCATCAGCGGATCCCAGTCTGGAATATGAAGGGAGTGTGTAATAATACATCCATACAAGTTTTTGTGGCTGGAGATTGAGTAGAACTACGATGATTGATGAGCAAATAGATAGCGCAGCAGTGGTGCTACAACTCCGACACTCAGACTGTTTCCAAGCAATGCATATCTGCAGAAATTGAGATTGATTGTGAACTTATAAATACCATGCATTAAGTCTGGCAGGAAAAAGGAAAATAGAGCTTTCTAAGTGAGAGAGGGGTACACAGAAATTTGGGTTAAGGCTTTAACATATGGTTAGGGATGCATTTCATCGGATGATACCGTGAAACAAAAGAATTCATTCTCCTAGTTCTATCTACACGTATTTTCCAATGTGTTCCTCAGAAATGGTGAAGTCCCATACCATTGCAAAGACCAAAGGTTTTAGTGCCAAAAAGACGCACCAAATCATGGTAGCACTGCAATCCTAAATATTAATCTCTCAATCGAGGAAGGAAAAAACTTCTCTGTTCTAATGAAGTTTATGATCAGAGACCAACTGCACTAGGATGAAATTATTCGCAGTAAAAAATACTGACTAGCTTTTGAAAGATTTTAGCCAAAGCATTACAGTGAGATTTTCATGCAATTGAAGACAGAATAAATTGATTTAAGCTAATTCTCTATGTCCGTAAACTTATTTAATAGCTCATTAAGTTCTGCATGAAAAGTAGCCTTCTCAAAGATGCATGTCTTTCCATATTATGTCACAAGCAGCAACAGAGGAACACTAGGACGCACCGTTGACGAAGGCTAACATGTTCTGGAAATTGGAAGTCCTCCGGAAAAGAGTGAAAATTGGCAACCTGACAGTCACGTTGACAAGAAATGCTTGAGAGAACAAATCAAGGCAGTTAATACCATCGAAAAGTTGATATTTGTGCATGAAAAAGTGACAAATGCATACCTCCCTGGGTGTAAAGTATCTAAGTTGAAGTTCCTGCAATGAAGACATTCCAATGTTGTTCTTTCCCTGTTACATGTCAAGTAATATGGCCGCTTCAACACTTCAAGGAAAGCTTAGAAAAAAAAGAACACACTCTCTCAAAATAATGCAGGATTAGAAATCTATCGATGGAGAACATGATCATACATGCACAAGTTTTCACAGAAGTCAATCCTTGAGTAATGTATCTCTCAAGATATAAATATCAAGCATCCACATATTTGATACTCTCACACGTGCAAAAATCAAACAGTACAAACATATGCCTACATGTGTCCGAAGGACAAAAAATCAAATGATGTCATCTTAGAGGTGCATTACATAAGAATATGCAAAAGTTACTCTCGGTTGAGAGTTGCAAGATAAGTGCGTTATTTCGTTCAGTTATCAATAGATTTTTAGATTTATTTTATGCATTTGTATTATGTTTTAGTTGTTTTCTTAGCATCATGCGGACTTTATGCTTGGTATGTTGTTCGTCGTGAATTTTGCAGGTTTTGAAGGTTAAAAATCTGCTAAGTGTTGAAATCAAGGTTTTGAACGAGACCTCTGTTTCGATCGACAAGTGAGGTGACGGTCGACATGAAAAGCGAGGCCGGAGTATTGAAGTTTGACTTTCGATCGAAGTCAGCCATCTGTGTCGATCGACATGAGAAGAAAATAAGGGTTCGAAGTAGGGCTATCTCGGTCGACGTTGGAACTATATTTCGGTCGACATACTGAACTTTTGGCAAGAATTTCAAGACTTGGGCCCAGGGCAAGATTTAACACATCATACCTTGTATAAATAGCATGTAAGTTTCGAATTTTAGAACTTTTGCGACTTTACTCAGAGATAGTGTTATTCACTACTTGTTCTTATTTTTGCTTTGGATTTGAGATTTCGATCAAGAATTGACAAGCCCTGGATCAGAATCCACAACAGTTTATTTCATTCAATTTAAACACAAATTTTATCTTTTCTTATTCTCTGTTTCTATGGCAATGATGGTAAATTTTAATTAGAATCTAGGGTAATTGTAAATATCTTGGATGCATATTTAAGGTATATTGAATCAATTAAATTAATAATCTAGGTTTATCAATTCTTGTCCTAATTTTGAATTTGAGATAGTTAACTACTAAATTAGGTTTTCTTGGTTAGTTAATTTGAGACTGAAAGGTGAAAATTAATTAATGGAATTAGGAATTGATAATATGATTTTTGAACTTATCTGAAAAGAAAGAATATGAGGTTTTCATGAGTTATTGATTGTTCTAGAGACCGAAAGGGTATAGACATTCAATAGTCTACTTTACGAATTGCCAAAACTAGGAATTTGTAATAATTTACCGATGTTTCACTTTTATCTTTATGTTTGAATGATCGATGAAATTTCCCTAACATGTTGTCCAACATATGAACTTATCATTTCCCTTACATGTTGTCCAACATATGATCTTATCCATGAAATTTGTGTTTTTTCATCAATTGAATTTCAAAATACTTTTAAAATTTTGTTAAATTCAATTCTGCAATTTTAAATTCAGTTTCAAACTCTTAAAGTTTATGTGCTCAAACAATAAACTAAAAAACTATGTTTCAATATGTGAGATTATTCGGTTATTCAATTTTTGTGGGATCGATAATTTTATTTACCACTAGACTATTAGTATGGCTACTAAAAATTTAGTGATCATTGGCCCTCCACAAAGTATTAATGAGTAAGTGGCACAAATAGACAGTTCATACTCATGGAGTATCACAAAAATGAAAAGAATAGCATATGGGCTCTCAGGGCCTAAGATAGAAACTTGCCATTGTATCTGGTTAAGACTAAAGTAGATATACTACAAGTAAGGATAGGTATGATGTAAGAATTTATATGACACATGTAGATTGAGACTTGATGCATACTTACAGGAACAGTAGCCAAAAGGGAACCGGTCCCCTTCACGTATCTAAAATAACTTTTGGTGAAGCAACAACATCGTCTTGATTCAGGGAAAACAATATCTATATCGGTCAAGAGATTGATTCAATGGTATAAGAGTTGCGAATATAGAAATAAATTTGAACAAAATGAAAAAGGAAATGTTAATGTTGGAAAAAATGTAAGCATACCCATTGCACTCCCCCATCTTTCTACCAGGTTAGATGGAACTAAAAATTGATTTGAAGGATCATCAATAAATTTACTTCCATCTTCAATATCCTCAGAAATTTCAAAAACACCAGATTTTGAAACAACTCCACTTGATTCTAGAAAATCGCGTATAGGCCTAGTACTTTTGAGCAATTTATTCCAATATGCATGCGATTCACTTTCTTCACTAGTAACCATGCTTCCCACATAACCCAAAATAGGGCCTGGGGCTCGTAGAAGCAGATTATTGAATTGTGTCTTCTGGAAAGACAGAGGTGTCTGCTTCGCCTGTAGTTGCCATGGATTAGAATTCATAAAGGGGGAAGAAAAGCGAAGGATGATATGATGTACTTTCTCTATTTAGGGTGCATGTTCAGTAGACATACATCATAACTGAATTGAGTTTAAGTTTCTATATCCCATGTGTTAGGAACATAAGGTGGGAGGAACTCTAACTTCACCCAAAACCATAATCAAAGGTAAATTATTGAACCCCCACTTATATATCTGTCCACATTGTGGTGGGATCCGATGTGGGACAAGTCCCCACCATAATGATCCATCCCCTTTTCAAACCGAATGGGTGAGCAGGGCCTCACCACCACGACGGGGCATCCTCTCCCCCTCGACATTCATGCCCTCAACGAGTTTACTCCCCATTCCCAACCCTTTCCCGTGAAAGATCCGGTCGACAAGTCAGACCAAATTGTTAGGCACATAAGGTGGGGAACTCTAACTTCACCCAAAATCATGGTCAAAAGTGAATTATTGACCTCCAATTATATACGCATCCACATTGTGGTGTGGATCCGATGTGGGACAAGTATAAACCATAACACCATGAAAAACACCATCTTTGCAAGCTCTTTTAAGAAAGATCATGTGCTAAGAAATCATCTAGATGTATAATAAGGAATAGATGCAAGTTAATACACTAAATATATAAAAAGATGTACATATAAAAATATGTGGTTGTGCATGCCAAGAAGAGAGGGAGAGAGGGAGAGAAATGAACCAGGCAAAAATAGCGAGGCCGAGAATATGGGACACCAAATTGTAAAGGGCTCAGGATGAATTCCTGCATGTCAAAACAATTTTCTCGCAACATGGTAATCATCTTTTCATGTGTATCAGATGTCTGCAAAAAGGAAAAGAAACAAGATATAAGAGATTTATTTGATAAAAAAAAAAGGTACAAGATAAAATTATATCTTCAGATTCAATGTAAACTTCAACAACAAATATCGTCAAAATAGAATTGGAAAATCAAGGAACAAAGAGCATGGGAAGAAAAACTTCAATCGCATACATCCTAAGCCAAAATGTTTTTCTTGAATAAATAACATTAGAAAAGCTGTTTTCTATTTCAGCAAATTCAATAGTATATGCAAAGCACGTACCTCAAATCCAACAACATTCTCCACAAATAGCATAACCGGGGGACAAGAACACTGTGGAATCAGTTCAAGAATCTTCAAGAAAGAAGAAGCTCTAGCATCATTTGAACCCTTCTGGTGACCTTATCAAACAAACTTTTAAGAAGCTATGACAAAACAATTGCATATATACACAACACATACAAATGAGTAAGCCAAGAAATTTTAACACAACGAGAATTGAACCACCTTGTCGTGTGTAAGGTTGACAAGGAGGAGACAAAATCCATGCATCTGCTCCATATCTATCGAGGTCAGCAGCACTCAAGGTCTGAATATTACCCTAAGAGCTCCCCAAAAGCAAATGCACAGCACGACGTATGGAAATAGCAAGAAATCACATCAAGATCAGACACAAATTATTGTTTTTAAAAAAATTACCAAAGAAGAATCCTGCATCTCCAACAAAATATTATAGTAGTACTTAAATAAACATAAACAAACTAAATGAATCAACTCGGACATACATAATTCAGAAAAATTCACAATTCAGCAAACTAAAATATGCTACCTGATACGGACGATGGCCGAAATTGTGCTCGTATACATCATTGGCGACGTCGTTAATGTCGAATGCTTCAACTACCACAGCGTTTACTCCCGCTTCTATCAACGAATATCTCTGAAAAATACGAATATTTAAAATCAAAATCACGCACCCCAAAATGCAAAACAGAAAGCAAGCACGAAATAAAAAACAGAACTGGTTATTACCAAACCACCAATTCCACTGTAGAATTCGAGTACGCGCCATGGATTTTCTCTTCCTTTGCTTAAACCCTCCATTTCCGTTTCACATCAGTTTTCGGCGTGAGGGGGGGTGAGCATAACCGACCGAAATTTTGAAAACAGAATGACCGAATCAAATAAGGAACCGACTAAAAACCGAACCGAAAAATCGATCAACCGAAACGACAACCGACGGTTTCGGTCGGTTCGGTTCTAACCGAAACCGTCGGTTCGGTTCTAACCGAACTGCAGCAAAACAAAATTAAAGGGAGAGGGAGAGGGCGTGAGCCGTGAGGACGAGTAGCAGCAAGGGAGAGGGGCAGGGCGTGCGTGAGGACGACTGCTTGCGTGCGTGCGTGCCTGCGAGGACGAGCCGGCTGCGAGCTGCTTGCGTGCGTGCGAGGGAGATAGGCAGGGCAAGCGACTTTCGATCTGAGCGAGAGGGGGAGCGAGAGGGAGAGGGCGAGGCCGCGAGGGCAGCGCGGTGACAGAGAGTCAGAGAGGGCGAAGCGGCGCCGGTGATAGGGCGAGGGCCGGCGCCGGTGCGGCCTGCGGGAAACGGGAACGGCGGATGGGGGAGGGCTCAGGGGTCAGGGCTGCGGGAATGGGAATGGTCGAATGTGTATGGGGATATTCACTTCAATTAGGTTAGAAATTAGATTATTATTATTATTATTATTATGTTTAATTTATAATTATTATTTATATTAGTTAGGTTTGTTTTTTTTGGTTCCGAAAGTTAGAACCGAAAACGAACTGAATATAATTTGTTTTTATTTTTCAAAATTGAGAATCGAACCGAATTATGCAGGATCGAATCGAATCGACCAATTTGAACGGTTCGATTGGTTTTTTGGTCCGGTTCGATTCTTGCTCACTCCTACCTGCCGTTGGTGAAGTCTGAGCTGGAGTTGAGATGCGACTTTAGAGAAAGCGGTTGTTATACTTAACCGCGTTTTTAATCCCAGTAATATATTTAAAGCCTATCGATTAAGATTTATCCTGTTTGTATGTATACATGAAAACAATATATTCATATTTGACATTCTTATTAATGTACAAATAATGAAATAGCATAAAAACTTTAATTTCATATATAAATTGTATAAAAAGGAATTATGAATAAATATTGTAAAATAAAATTTGAAATTGGCATAATTTAAATGGTGGGGATATCTATTTTTATACTCAAATTGGTGATTAATTAATTATAGATAAAATATTTTAACTATTCAATTTTAAGTAGGGGTTATGAATAAATATTGTAAAGTAAATTTTGAAATTGGCATAATTTAAATGGTGGGGATATCTACTTTTATACTCAGATTCATGATTAATTAATTATAAATAAAATGTTTTAACTATTCATTAAGTAGGGGTACTATAATCGAACCGAGTCAAGTTGAGTAACGTCTTACTCAAGTTCGGTTTATTTATTTTCAAGTCGAGCTTTGAGTTTTTTATCGAATACTTTGAAGTGAGTTTTTATCAAATACTTTAAAGTTCATGGACTGAATTTAACTTTGGTAGTGTATAAACGAACTTTCTAAAATCAGATTATATTTAAAATATATTTTTATTGTGAAAGAAGACATTATTTATTAAAAAAATAATATAATATTCATAGTTAAAATTAATTTTTCCATTTAACTATAAATATTTATCATACATGTTATTATTAAATAATGAACCTATTGGCCTACAAATTATGTAATTATAAATTACATATAATTTTAACGAATAAATTTTATGTCTTGTTCGCTTAATAAATTATAAATGAGGTCGAACGAATTTATATCAAATTAATACTTAAATAATTCAGGAATAATTTAGTTCATTTAATCTATACTAATATACTATAAGGCAACCGGCCAACACTGTAGCACCCCGCCCAATTCTCCCGCTTACAATCAAAATTCATGCAAGTCATGGAATTCAATTTTTAAGCTCATCTATTATTATATTATACTACTT
>JAPKLW010000206.1:548360-571230 GCA_026898455.1 Plectranthus barbatus
AAAATAAACCTGATTAAAAGTAAATTAGAGAATTCTCTCAAAAAATAAAAAGAAGAGAACAATGAAAAGAAAAAACAAATAATAAGGTAAGAAGAAAGTGGTTTCCAATAAAAATAAAAATAAATAAATTTCATATAAGAAAATAATTACAGGTTTTGCGTTGGAAATCGGAGAGAAATTCGAAGGTGGCTGTCACTTCGTGTCAGGTCACACTCGATTCAATTTTCTAGAGAATAAAAAAATATTATTTTAAATACTACTTTCGCCATCCTTTTTAATTAGTTCCTTACTGTGTGGATACAATAATCATCAGAGATAAAAAAAATTAGTATTTTATTAGTGTGTGAGAATAAATTTTTTATTTTATGTAAGTGGACAATAATATGGAACTTACGTAAACAGAAAGAGGAATTAATGAAGTGGGACGGAGGGAGTAATTAATACTTTTGGTTGATATATTGGTTCTTATTAGCTCTAATGAAATGTGGTCTTAGTTTTTTATTTTTTATATATAGAGAGGACCTAAAATTTATAAACCTCCGTCCCACTTCATTAGTCCCTCTTTCCTTTTTCGTACATCCCATATAATTGTACCCTTAATTAAAATAAAAAGTTTATTCTCACTCACAAATAAAATACTAATTTCCTCTATCTCTTACTGCATTGGTTATTGTGCCCACATGATAGAGGACTAATTAAGAGGGACAGAGGGAGTATTAAATAAGAATAAATTTATACCATAAATCTTTAAAAAATTAACGGTCAAGATTAACATGGTATAACTTATACTAAGCATAAATTACACTCATTATTAATTACCAATGTATTTAATAGAACTCTCAATTTTTGAAATTAAGTAAAATCTCTTAGAACTAAAATTAAAATAATTAAATAAAGATGCATGATGTAAAAAAAATATAAACATAAGCTTAGAGTATTTATATTTGTACACTATTAATTAGAGCATCTTAGATGTTTTATGCATAACAAAAATAGCATAACTTATTTGTATCAATTTTGAAATTCGAGGAATTTAATTGATTAAATAATATTAATGAGTTTCTTAATTTTTTTTTTATTGAAGGTGTAATCATTATTGATCAAATGCTAGATCCCTATTTGTCTATGTATTTTTGAGCGATTAATAGCAAATCCGCTAATTCTTGCATTGGACTATCATATAATTTTTGTTTGACATTTTTATGTTATAATGTACATGAAAATTGAAAAAATGAAACATTATACTTTAGATTGTCTCACATATTAGTAAGGAAGTCGAAAAAGCGGGAGGCATAGGTTATTCCGTACGGATTGATTTGTGTTTGACTTTTTTTTGAATTGAGAATTTTCAACTCTCATTCTAACTATATTTGGTTTTCGAGTGGTCCTAAAGAATTGATAAAATCATGAATTTTTTACGTCTATAATTATTGTTATAAAACTTAAATATTCATTATTTACTAACAATAATATTTTCTAAGTACAATATTAGTGCATCAACTAAAATTATACAACTTTAACCATATCACATTAAATAAACCAAAAAAACAATATAAAATACAAAAAATATTGCATTAAATAATAGAGTCAAAATCTAGAATACCCCATATCAATAACACACATAACAAAAATACCCATTCTTATAAAAATGTATCTTAAATGCCCCAAGGACAAAATTGTGTCAGGTTTTTTGTTAAAGTTGTACTTTTTTCTGAATTCAATGATTGTTTAACTTATTTTGATTTAATTTTGAAGTAAAAAGTTGCAAAATTCATGAATAAGAATTTCCCGACGCATCCCCGACCCAATTCCCTACCCAAAAATACACAAAGTTAAATTTAAAATTATTTAATATTTGCAAAAATTAAATAAGTGGTAGGGAAATGGGTCAGGAACACCCCTTCATGACCCAATCCAGACCCCTTCATGACCCGACCTAACAAATTATCACTTAATTGTAAGTGGTAGGGAAATGGGTCAGGAACACCCCTTCATGACCCGATCCTGACCCAACAAAGTTTTTTAACAATTATTTAAGTGTGGTAGGGAAATGGGTCAGAAACTGCCCTTCATGACCCGAATCCTGACCCAATTCAGACCCTGCCCAATTTTTGAACTATTATTTAAGTGTGGTAGGGAAATAGGTCAGGAACTCCCCTTCCTGACCCAATCTAGACCCTACCAAAATTATTTAAGTGTGGTAGGGAAATGGATCGGGAACAACCCTTCATGACCCGATTCCTGACCCGATTTTTTTTAAAAATTAATTTTTTGACTTATTTTAGTTTTTATACCGACCCATTATAAAAAAAAACATTTTTGAATTAATTTTTAAAAAAATACTTCTTTTTAAAATCATCTCACCAATGATTGCATAATTTCTTGTGCAAAAATAAAAAAAGTACAAATATCTGTAATTCTGTATAACTTTTTGAAAAAATAATAATAATTACTTTGAATTATTCGAATCAACCCATGAGTTGCATATTAAATTGGCTTATTTATATTTTTGGAATGTCAAAATTGTATTCGCGCAACGCGCGGTTGTAAATCTAGTATCTTAATTAAGTCGGATCAGGGATTTCATTATTAAAAAAAAAAAAGATTCCCCCAAAAAAGTAGCTTTATAAGTTTGTGACAATAATAAATTAATTAGTATAAAGAATTGCTGGCCAAAAAGAAAAAAATAAAAGGAGTCTAGGTTTTTCATTCCACGGGCACGCACGCACAGAGAGTCTCTCTCTCACACACACAGACACGCAGTAACGTTTTATGTGGAGAGGAGCAGCTCCGTCAGCTGCACTGTTTTGCCGAGTACTCAAAACCCTAGCTTAAAATCTACTAAATTCTCTTCGCTCGTTCAACACACTAAATTTATGCTGTAATGTATTGATTGTTTCGTGTTTCGCTCCTCCATTTTCCATTATCGAGGATTTCGAGGTACAGTTGGAGCTGTAACTGAAAATCGACTTTTTTTTCCCCATAATCTGGGCTGCTGCTTTTTTCCTTTTTTGTGTACAGGACTGATTTTGATGTAATTGACTTTTTGAGGTGAATTGAGTTACTGATATGAGGGTTTTCGATATGTTTCTGTATTCATTTGTGTTCGTTTTACTTGCTTGCATCTGTATCTTGATATTGGTTGGTTTGGCTATTTATTGCATTGTCATCTGCATTTTGTTTATTATTGGGGTATTTACCTTTATATTTTGCAGGATGATTCGCTTGGTTAGAAATTTATACAATGACTGTTGTAAGATTTATACACAGGATGATTCGCTGCATTATGAACACTTTATCACTTGTTATGGGGAATTTACAGTCGCCTACTTTTGAATTTGAGCAGTTGTAATATTTGTTGAATGTGCTATCGGGAAGAATGATCATGCCATTGATACTGAGATAGTTTATTTGTGACTCTTGTGGAATTGCCATTTGATTTTAGATTGACATGTGTTATTGATATTATTGTGAGCTCGCGAAGCTGGACTGTGTACAATATGAGTAAGACGAAAGTTTTAGTGTTCTTGGATGTCTCGATAGATGGAGATCCTTACGAGAGGATGATTTTTGAGGTATTGGTGTTGTAACAGCTGTATCAGCTTATTTGTTGAAACATAGAAAATTATAATATTTTTGGCATAACAACTAATTTGATGCTGTGATCCCATGTCATTGTTTACTCTTGCAATGAAGCTCTTCAATGATGTTGCTCCCAAGACATGTGAAAATTTCCGCGCACTTTGTACTGGTAATTTTGTTCATTTTCCATGTGCATAATAATGCATTATTTATCATGCTCCAGTACTACTGAACTTGATTGTACATGCTCTCGTTTACTTTCTTTACTGTATGTAACTTTTCATTTCTTACCTCAATTTATTGACTGGGTCTCTTGAAGATGTGATGTATTACCAGAAAAGTATTTTTTTTACTGTGCCATTAAATAATATTTTTATAAGTTTTCTTGAGATGTCTCCTCTTTGATTCTCCAACCTTTTCTCGAATCTTTCATTTCCTCTTCAGTGCAATGTGTCTGTTCTTCACCTGATTTTCGCACTCTACATTTCTTCAGGAGAAAAGGGTGTTAGTGTTAAATCTGGGAAACCACTACACTATAAAGGAACATTCTTCCATCGTATCATTGAAGGATATGTGGCTCAGGTATGTTATCTACATTTTGAAAACGTCAATCAAATCCCTTAAAGATATTAGCACTGTATGTTGCCCTTGCTCTGGAAATTGTATTGATTGGGCGTAAATAGTAGTGGCTTTTGTTTTTTAGCCGCTTTCCTTTTTTATCCTGTGACAGGGCTGATGGTCACAACTGCATTTCTCGTGATATAGTTTTAAGGTTGTACTTGTTGAGTTGTCCATTTTTATGATTAACTGAAATTTGCTTCAAAAGCAACAAATGCATTGTCTTTGTAGTTTAATTGTTTGACAGCCTCAAGTTATTTTGCAGGGTGGGGACTTTCTTCGGCAAGATGGTAAGCTATGCGTGCATTGGCTTTATACACAGTTAAGCACTACTGTTCTCATTTGGATGCCTAGCTGAATTTATTTCAACTTTTTTGCAGGTCACTATGGCGAAAGTATATATGATGGAAAGTTTCCAGGTATTAAAATATTCTTGATTTCACCTTCTATTTTTCTAGTTTATCATCTGGTGAGAATTGATGTTACTCAAAACAAAACATGAATATATGGAACTTTCAGTCAATACTTGACTTTACAAGATCAGACAAATAGGCATGGCACTTGCACATGTTTTTATTATCTACTTATTATGTCTTGAGAACATGTGGATTTCCTTTGTATTGCCTGTGAAGGTTGGGGATGACTTTGAACTTAATCTCGCTGCATTGGAGCTTCAATTCAAATGAGAACAATTGTTTTCTCTTATTATGGTAGGGATGTAAATGTAAACACTCTTGTTCAAAAGATGGATAGTATGCCATTAATTTTATGTCATGTTTCTTACGTTTTTCTGTTATATTGGCAAAACCGGTTTCTTTTTGTATTTTCTGACGATTAATCCGCTGTATAATATATTATTGCTAATTGGCAATATGAGTGACAAGGAAAATACATATTGGATAAGATATAAATAGAAGGAAGGACAAACTAAAAGGATAATGTAGACTAACACAGGACAGAAATTCTCTGTGGAGTCCATCCAATGATCTATTCTGTTTAACTCTTCATTTTTAAATATATCCCTTAACAAGTTTGGATGTCACTCTGTCTGAAAGATTCCTTATATCAAGCAAAATCACCACAGAATCCGTCATGGACAGTTGTCATGTTTCAACATACCTTCTCTGCTCAGACACTAGTTTACTAATTCCAAAGCATTATTCTTAAATTGGCATATATGCTACTGTGAGTTACACAAACCAAAACCAGGTGCCATCATAGATGAATGTGTTTACCGAAAGTAATCAGTAATGAACATCTATTTCCTTGATATTTGGAAAAACCTATTTAGTTTTAAAATGCATGCATTGATGCATGCATCGCATCACATATGGAATTTCGCATCGGAATGTGTGATGCGTGCAGGTGCCAGGATGCGTGATGCGATGGATGCGAGTGCATCATGGCTTAGAGGCAAGATACGGAGGAAGCAATTTTTTTTAACTCATAATGTATAATAAACGAATATATGATTTTTGAAAGTGTTTTATGTTATTTAATATTTTGTCCAATAACTCCATATATTTATATATGTATGTGTATATAATATTATATAATACGACACAAATTATGTTCATGATATGATATTTGGATAAATAACAAATGTTATTATAATGGTAATATAAGAAATAAAAATGTTATATTTCTTTCAGAGAATGACCAATTTATATGAATTTAATAATAATAACATATCCTTTAAAAAAAAATCCATATATATGCTTTTAATAACTTTATTCTAAATAAATTACTACTTAATAGTAGTTTTATTATATTTATGAGATGGTAACACATAGGTATTGTATATAGATTTATTCAAAATAACCAATCAATAGTATAACTTCAGAAAATTTTTCTTAAATAAATATCAACCTCAAATAAGATTTTTATGTTCATGATTTTAATATTTTTATTTTGATAAATTACTACTTTATACTAGTTTTAATATTTATACTTGATTTTTTTTTTAACTCAAATGTTAGAAAGTGAATGATATTGACATGAGTTTTTGAATTTATTGTGTTTGCTATCATTTTGTGGATTATTTGTTTATTGAGCTTATATATATAATTTTTACTTTATTTATCTACTCTTGAAATTGTAAATTCTAGTAATAAATATAATGTATATATTATTTATACAGGTTTTTATTAAACGGTTGCATCGTATCCTTGATGCGCTCGCAATCGCATCTCGCATCATTGTATCAGGTTTTGGGCCTCATCGCATCACCTCGCATCTCGCATCTGTACTGTATAAAGTTTTAATAACCAAGACAGAGTTTTGTAGTTGATTTGATTTATTGTCATAGACTAGTCTCCCTAAGCAAAATGAGAAAAGGCGACAAAGAGAAGGGATGTCCCTTGTCTGACAAACTCAGATACCTCTTTTTTTAAATTTGTCTGATTCTGTTGTAAAATGTATTACAAATTGTGGCTGCTTGAGATGCAGTGATGCATTACTTGTTATTTCATAGACCCAATGATGCATTTACTTACATATTGCATCTGAAGGTGTTTCTATATAATGTGATAAGGTACCTACATTATGGTGGCTGTTCTAATTGTGAATATGGGCTTACTTTTGGTTGGTGCATTGGTTTATCTATGCATATAGCTTCAAATATTTTATGTCTAGTTGTTGCTTCCTTTCTTTAAATGCTGCTGCTATTTTAAAACATTGTTCTCTGTTATGTGTTTTGGAACTATTTGGTGCAGGGTTTCGATTTCTATACATCATTTTCATGTGAATTATTTTTAGAGAATTCTTGGTGCGTCACTTTCCAGTATTGAACATGAGTATCTACTAAGTTGTTATGTTTATTATTTTTCCAGATGAGTTTCCAAAACATAGACATGATGGCCCTGGTTTGTTATCTATGGCTATTGCTGATCGTGATGAGCGAGGCTCTCTCTTCAGTATCACCTTTAAGGCTGATCATCACCTTGATAGGTTTTCCTTCTATTCTTTTAAATGCGGGATCTTTTTTTCTTGGTTCTTGTTAATTTCTCAGAATGAAAAGCATGTTTATCTCCAGATAAGGGGCCAATGGAGTATTTACATGCAGGGATACTGTGGCAGTTTGTGTGTGGTGTGCGTTATGTCACTTGCTGTGATCCTCCAAAAATGTTTTCATCTACTGCTGTAATTAGAACAAGATAGTTGAAATTTACCTTTCTAGCTAAATGTTCCAAATTCAGCTGTAACTCTCTTTATCTCTTGGCTGAGGTTCCAATATATGTTTGTGTGCATCTAGAGAGAGAGAGGTTAGTTATAACGGTGATGGATTTCAGAAATATGAAAACCTGTACATATAAATATAGGGAGTAAATCAAATGCTAATCTGCTATCAACTAATTCCTATCATATGTTTTTTTATTTTAGCTTAATACATTATGCTTCATATACAAGCATAATTTAAGCATAACCTATAGAATTATCAAGTATATAATATTGAGCAAAAAGTATCTTCAATACATTAACACAGGAATTTTTAAACACTGGAACCGCTCCATATTTTATTTTTCTTCAGAAAATAAGATTTCTCGTCACTTGATTCAAATCCTGGTGTGTCTTCTGAAATATGAGATGTATGAATCCTTTTGCACAAATAAGATTTGTATCAACCTCTAATTGATAAGAATTCGAAACTCATGATTACCAGATATACTGTGATGCTTTTCTAGAATGCTCGACATGTGTGGCTTTCCACATGATTCTCTATATTATTTGGTGTTTTCCTGATTAACAGGAAAAATATTGTCTTTGGAAAACTTGTGAAAGGACACGAGGTGCTGAAGAAGATTGAAAATGTTGGAGATGATGAGGGAAAACCTACTGTGACTGTGAAAATTGTTAATTCGGGAGAACTACATGATGGTAAGAAACCAACATTTTCAGGTTCTGTGTATAACTGTCCTTGGTTTTAAAAGGCACGCCTAGGCGTTGAGGCGCGCGTCTGATTGAGAATTTTGCCTCAAGAAATGTGAGGCAAGCAGATTACATGAGGCGGCCCTGAGGCGATAATTTTGGTATGTGAGGTGAGAAATGTAGGAACATGCATGCTATTGTCAATGATTTTTTACAAAATTAAATATTTTTAGATGTGAGAAACAATGTTTTTCTTAATGCTAAATATCAGCATTACTTAAATTTGAAATTTGATTATCTATTTTTTTGATTTCTCATCACAAACATATCATAGAAAAGATAAGAATAAAATGAACTATAGATATTTTATCTTCTAAAATAAATTTGATTTATATTTTTTGATTTCTTGTTCGCTTTCTTATTTTTATGTTAGCTTATTTTTAACTTTGGGGTATTAGTTTGAACGTTTAAATATATATTTATTGATTTTCATGGAATATAAGATCTTTTATATATTTAAAATATTGAAAAATATTTAAGTGATAAAATGATGTATAGATAATTTATAGGTGATTTTACAAATAAGTTCACCTCTCATGCTTGAGGTGCTCACCTCTACCTCTCGCCTCACGCCTCGGTGTTTTAGACCTCATCGCCTCGAGTCGCCTCATGCCTGTTAAAACCCAGTAACTGTCACATGGAGCTTCATCCTACTTGGAGCAATTGTAGGGTGTTCTGCTTTTTAGCACAGTAATATGTTTTAAACTTTTTCTTTTAACTTGCTTCTTTTTGGATATCCTTCCCATCAAGGGTAATTTTATGCTCGTGTATGCTGAATTAATTTTTGGAGTGCACAGATAAAAAGAAGGGGAGTAAGTTGAAAATGGGAAAGGATGCTAGCACAGCTGAGGAATGTAATCATGAGGTAAAGCGCAAGGGGAAGCACAAAAAATCATCAAAGAAGAGGAGGAAAAGAAGGAGATATTACACTTCTGAGTCTAATAGTTCAACGGATAGTGATATGGACTCTTCAGAATCTGATACCGATTCTGATTCAGATGATTCTTCCTTAAGTGACACTAGCTCTTCAAGTGATGACAAGCACAAGAAAAGAAAGAGATCTAAGAGGGATAGACATAGACGAGGAAAAAGAAAGGATAGGCGACATGAAAAGCGACGCAAGAGACGAGAAAAAAGGTCAAAACGCAAATCTAAAAGGTTAGAGCAGTGTGATGTTTCTGTACCTCGGTGGTTGTATTCTCTTTCATTCTATTCTTGTTCTATTATGCCTTTGTAGTTATTTAAGCTTTACTTTTCAAATCGAAAATTATTTTTCTGTGTATCAATTTTATTGGTAGATAAATTTTAGCTTCTTGAATGATGTTATGATATGTCCAGATGACTAGAACCAAGTTTTGCTCTGAATATCCTGAATCTTAGTGGTCCTGATGTACCTGCATTTGTGACTGCTTAGCATTCATGTCTTACGTCCAGCTGTTGCTGGCATGGGAAACTGTGTTGGCTGTCTGTTGATTGATTTGCTTTCTCAAATATGTTGTAGGACCAGTGTTTCTGATAGTGAGAGCAAGAGTAAAACTGGAAGTAGCTCTAAAGATGATGATGCAATTGGTGATTCTGATGGGAACTGTAAATCATCTGGTAAGATAATAGCCATACTCTGCTGGTTCTTTTTATTTCTTTTAAAGTACTCATTCTTACTGTTTTGATGTTCAATCTCCTGAAGGAAATAAATCACCTGTAGTTGAGCAAGAAAACCCAAAAGTTAATCATAAGAAGTGGGAGGCAGCTGACTTATCTGAGAGAGAAGAGGGTGAGTTCCCAAGGGAAAATGGAGATCATCAAAGTAATGGAACTGGAGTTGGAATGGGTTCTGATAAAGCTGATGATAGGCACCCTGATGTTTTGGATGATCTTCCAAGCAAATCTAGGTCTATATCCTTTTAATCATGTCCCGGTATGTTTGTTCTTATTGTTAAAAAAACTGGTGATTTATTGTATTTATAATGGACAGGAGTCGAAGCTTAAGCCCTAGAAGATCCATGAGTAAGAGCATGAGCCTTAGTCCCAGAAATGCTGGTAGAAGTTCGAGTATTGTTGGAATACATAACGGGAGTCAGAGTCCTAGTGGCAGTAGAAGCCCACAGTATTCTGCCAGAAGAATTGATGTAAGCAAGAGGACACCTGTTAGAAGTAGTAGAAGTAGGAGCAAGACTCCTGCTAGAAGTGGCAGCAGCAGGAGTCCAGCAAGGAGCAACAGGAGGAGGGGTGCCAGCATGAGCCCACCAGTTAGGTCTCATTCTCAACAAAGTCGTAGTAGAAGTAGAAGTCCGACAGTTTCTCCTCCTAGAAGAAGAGTGACCCGGAGCCCAGCTAGAACATCATCCAAAAGGTCACCATTGAGGTCAGTTAGTCGTAGTCCTGTGAGATCTTCCCGACGAAGCCTTAGCAGGAGCTTTGAGAGACCTCCTCGAAGGAGCATAAGCAGAAGTCCCATTCGACTGACCCGTAGAAGTGCCAGCAGAAGCTCGGGTAGGGCCCCTCACAGGAGAAGCCCTAGCCCAGGTCCAGTCAGGGGATCTAGAAGGACCAATCGCCAGAGCTACTCAGGAAGTCCTGTAAGCACAGGCCGTAGGGTTAGGTCACCTGTCTCTGAGCGCCGTAGGAGCTCATCAAGAAGCCCTTCTGTTGATGGATCACCTAAGCGCATCAGAAGAGGAAGGGGATTTAGTGATCGATTCTCATATGTCAGGCGTTACCGGAGTCGCTCTACTGATCGATCTCCTGTAAGGTCATATCGTTATGGAGGCAACCGTGATCGGTAAGAAACACTTTTTCTACTTGTAATTTCTACATTTGAAAGCATTATTCCTTTTCATAATGCTTCTTTTGTTTAATTCTGGTAGATACTCAAATTATAGAAGGTCCCCTAGGCGTTATAGAAGCCCACCTCGAGGGATAACATCCCCAAGGTTTGTATTTACAATTATGCATTTTTTTAACTTTCTTTATTTTGTTTTATCACATTGCTGAATTCGTCGGTTTTATCAGTTTTCTGTTTTGTATACTGCAAGCAACTTAAACATGAATTTGTTTGGGATTTTCTGCTTTGAGATGGATTGTTTGAATCTCATTTTATTAACTATGCCCTTTTATTCTTGATTTAGGATTGTTGCCAGGCTTAGATAAAGAATTGTTCGGTTTAAATGTACTAATTTATAGCATGTCTTGATTTTATTAGTGATGGTTGAAATTGTATTACGGTCAAGAATGTTTGATGGTCATTTATTTTCTATTCCGGTGATCTGAAATAGGCCAATAACATCTTAAGTGCAGAACTAGTTCTTACACCAGAAAAGATGTTGCAATTTTTTTGCTTACCTTTTCTATGTTCCTCTTATATATTATAATAATTATAATTATTCTCAAGTTCTGAAACTGGATATAGATTCAGGGGCAGGAGAAGTAGGACCCGCAGTCGCAGTATTTCTCGCAGTCCAGTACGGTACCGTGGCATTCGTTATAGCCGCAGTCGAACTCCTGTACGCAGTCGTTCACCAGCTGAGAAGCACCGGAGCTCACCACAACCAGGAAGAAGAAGGTCACCCTCTCGGAGCAAGAGCCGATCCAAATCACAGTCATCACGGGGTTCAGAATCTCCAAGCCGTGCAGATAAAGGTCGCTCCAGGTCGCCCTCTGGTAGCCCCCCTGGCAAGACAGGTCTGGTTTCTTACGACGATGGCTCGCCTGAGTCAGACCGCAATTGAGTTCACAGTGGTATGTTGTGTGACGTCCGAGTTTTACCAATAAAATACAAGTAGTTCGTTGGAAAATTGGGAACTCACTATTTTATATCTCAGGTGTCTTGTGTCTGTTTATGGAGCTATAAAATCGTGTTGGGTTATTTATGTCTGAGCTTAACAATGTCTGTCTTTTTTTGCCCACACCATTCGAGTCTTGATTTTGACTGCTCCATTTTTCTTCATAATCGACATGCACCTTTTTCTTTTTTTTTTTTTCCTACCTGAATTTGGTTGATTTATTCCACGTTTCAATTAGTGTCATTCTTTTTGTTCTTGACATGAGTTACATTAGATTACCATCATGATATCCAGATCCCTATATTTATTTTCTTTTATATCATGAAACCCAATATTTGTTTTACCTAATACATATCTTAAAGCAGTTCAACGATTTCATGCTACGAAAAAATGGGCTTATTATCTTATGCAAAGGAAAAAAAATGCTTTATGATGTTATATGTTGGGCTGTTAATGAACCAAATTATCTTTGAGCAACTCAGGTCTTGACTTGATAAAATTATGTTCGAGATTGTTTAGGGAAGTTAGTTTATTAAACGAACCAAATTTAAGATTTATGGTATTTGATTCGTAAGCAAGTTTGTTAGCTAAAACTTGTAAAAAAAATATAAAATAATTAATTTTATTAAAGTAATTTTTTCATAATTTAATAATAGCTATAATGATAAATCTTTATAGTAATGAGAAAATTTTGAATTTGAGTATGTATATGATATTAGTTTTGGAATAAATATTTTTTTTAAAAAAAATAGTAATAAATATTTTAAATATATTCTAAATCTAAAAAGTTCGTTTAAGTTCGGTACGTTAGTGAACTTCAAAGTATTCGTTCAAAAAGTTTAAAACTCAACTTAAAATTAACAATTAAATTTAAGCACGATATTATTCTCCGTTCTACTATACCGATACTTATTATATGTACTCTCTAAAAAGGAGGAAAGAAAAATACTTGTTTTTATTCCACTAACAAAAATTGAGTGGAAAATCTTTTCAAGTTATTTGTGTGCCGGTATATCAAAGTAAGCGATAAAAATCCAGCCCTTTAAATGCACATTTTTTGGGAGGGCCACGTACCACCAATTTGAAGTCATGATTAAAGTAATTTATCCTTTCAAAGTGATAAAAAAGAGCATGAAATTTAGAGCTTTGAATATGTTACAATCATTTCACTTCAAATCTCTGGGCTATTTGTGAATACTATACTGTTCCAAAAAAATAAAAAAAAGTCAACTACTTAAATTGGCTCATTCCCAATATAGATGACCCTCAAGTAATGTATAACTGTTTATTCTTTCGTTACTTCACTATTTTTATATTTATATGCAAATTTATAGCATGAGATGTTTAATTACTATATACACATATTGCGTATTTAAAATATTTAATCAAGTGTAGCATATAAATATAATCTCGGAGTATTTGACTTACGAGGGAATGCATAGCCTGCTTGAAGGGATACAAGAATCTCCTCCAAAGATAAATGGTGGAGTGTAGAATGAGACGCCAATCAGTACTTTGGTTACTTTTTGACCACTTCACTCTCACAAAGCAAGATTTTATCGACTCTTTTGAGCTTTGGAATCCAATGTGAATAAACATCAATTTATTCGAATAAAAATGGATATAATTTATTATTACTCTAAACAGCATGAATCGAAATTTCAATATTAGTATGATATTATCTAATTTAATCTGAAAATCTCATGATTTTGCATTTGAGCATCTCCATCCAAAAAATTTCATATTAATAGAGTTTGGTGGACTCTTATATGTAAGTTATTCTTTCATTGGTGACAAAGACTTGTCAAACCCAATGATCACAATCTCGTGTCATTCTATTCGATCACAATTCATCTTGCACCCGCCCGACCACCACTAGCTTTTTGATACAAGACACTCAATTGCATCGAATTTTGTTGAGGGCCTCTCACATGCACTCCAGAGTCCACCATTACCTCGGGTCCACTGAACCTTGCTCGAACCAATGTGTCACGCCCACGTTCACTGCACCCTCTGGCATTAGTATAATATTGTCCGCTTTAGGTCGAAACCCTCATAATTTTGTATTTGGACATCTTCATTCCAAAATATCTCGTACTAATGGTTTAGGTGAAATATTGTGTATAAGAAATTCCTTCATTCTCTTCACGATGTGCAACATAGGTTTGTCAAATTCAACACCAAATATGTGTAATACAGACTTTGTTTGAAATATAATTAAATTAACTTCAATTTATGTGGTACATTAAAAAAATAATATAAATAAAATGAGTTGTGATTATTTAAAATTTTATAAAAATTTGGAGATTAAAATAATGAGGAGAGATAAAATAATATATTAGGAAGTTTTATGAAACGTATTTTTTTTAAAAAAATCGATAACTTTCATAAGTATAATTATATCACTATTCTTATTAAATAAAAATAATTAAAATTATATTGACACTTGTTATTACGGTGCATTGGATCAAAGAAATGGACGAAGATTAATTAATATGATCATAGTTCATTCTTAAAGATTATTTTTTATTTAACTACATTCCTATATTATACTCCCTCCGTCCCATAACATTAGTCTTGTTTCATTACGGCACAAATATCAATGCGAGTAGAGATAGAGGAAATTAATATTTTATTAGTGAGTGTGTATTAATTTTCCATTTTAGGAAAGATGACTAATGTTTGGAACAGACGAAAAAGGAAAACATGACTAATGTTATGGGACGGAGGGAGTTTATATTTATACATAATTATTCTATTATTGCAATTTGAAATTAAAATATAATTAATAATATATTCTCTATGCGATTTGATATTTAATATATTCAAATAGTTCGGATTTTATATTTCAATTATATATTAGCTATCTATTTCAATGGGTTGGACTTTAATACAAAGGATTTGACCATTTCAAATTTATATCAATAAATTATAATTCTCCATTGTAATCTCATGTTATGATAATAATATTAATAATTTTAAATTTGAGTTTTAACATCAATGGTATTGTTTGGCATAATCAAGCCATCTTAGATGATTATTTTATTTAATAAATACAATTATTACGGTAATAACCCGATAAATATAATAAAGTTATTATATGTTTAGTACAATATTGTGATATAACTGGGACACAAATATATATATATATATATATATATATATATATATATATATATATATATATATATGAGTGCAAGGCAGCAAGGGTGTGAATATATATGTATACAAGGGAGGCTGTATCGTGTATGTAAATTCCATTTTAAATATGAAAATTATAGAGAAACATTTTCATTAAAGGTGTGGACACTTGTTATTTCCCTAATAAACTAGCTCATGACTAAGCATGCCTACACCCATATTCCCTTACCATTTCTGTACAGAGAGAGAGAGAGAAGCAGTGCAGTCAACTTCAGGCGACGCAGTCAACTTCAGGCAACGACTCTGGCCAGAAGAAGTCAAAATTGGAGGTGCTTGTGAGAGACCATCTTGTAGGTCTATGAGAGTAAATATTCGTGGACTACTCATTCGTTCAATTTGGGTAAGAAACGACCAAATTATGGCCGCTTTTTTAAATTGTGGCAGAGAAGTAAAGATTGTGGGTTTTGAGTTGGATTGATCTTAAATCTTAGAATTTCTTTGGTTTGTTGTTGTTTACTTGTTCTAGGAACTTAATAAGGGTGTAAGGTCGTATCTTGGCTGTGGAAATTCGTAGATTGATCGATCGACTACTTGAGGAAGAAAGTAAAAACCCATCTCTCAAATTTTCATCTTTGCATGCATCAAAAAGGGGTTTGATCGTAATTCGTAAATGCAATTGTATTTTTGTGATATTCGGTTTGTGTTTATGATGAATATTGGTTGTAGTTGTTATGTTTGGTGAAATGTAGTCGGAAATTGGATGAGAACGGGCAAAAGCCGCAGCCCCCATCGTCGGCGCGGTCGAGGCGCGGGCGAGGGTTGGACCGCGCCAGAGGCTACACACAACAGCCCTCTGGGCGCGGTCAGGCAGCGCAGGTGGGGCGCGGTCAGGGCGACCGCGCCTGAGCCAGGGTGTTCCATGAGCCGCCGGTTTCGGTTGTTTGTTTCGAACTTCCTTAATAGCTAAAACCCTAGTATCCTTCCATGCATATTATGAGAGGTTATTAGCATGATTTGAACGTAAAATAGAGTAGAATAATTAGCTTGACATCATGCTGTTGTGATTTTAAAATTGTGATGTAAATTGGCTTAATAATGAATTTAAGTGACAGAGGAAGTAGAACAAAAAAGATAAGAACAGAAATATAATCATATGAAAATGAGAGCATGTTGAAGTGCCTTATATTAAGATATAGAATTTGGTATTTGGATATTAAAGGAATTTATATAATCTATGAACTGTATATGTAACAAGGCATTATAGCGATGTTTGATTAACAGAGAGAACTGAGGTCTTTAATTGAGAAAAAGTAAGCATAGTACGAGCTAAATGGTTGATTAGGAATTTGACTTTAGAAAAAGTATAATAGATTTTTATTGAAGGATTATTAAATGAATTATAATGTGTTATGATTATGTGGTCATGAATATGTGTCCTTATTCTTGTTTTATGACTAATGTGTTAAGGAGAACACGTTGGACAAGGTTTTGCTTTCGAGCAGCCGCCGCGCAGTTTAAATTCGTAAGAATAAAATGTGGACTTTCATTATATAAAAATCTAAAGTATGAAAAATGTTTTCTTTCCAAATATCAAATGAATGAAAAAGGTTTTGTTTTAAAATGATTGTTATGCCAAAATGGTTTTGTGAATCATATTTGTACCTCTGATGCCAGAAGAACTTGGCCAGAGAGAAGAGAGACGTCAGTAAAATGCACCAAGGTTAAAATCTTTGAGCGGTTTTTGACTGATTGCGAGCCAAGATGGACATCCCTTGAGCCGCAGTACCATGAGTTAAAATTCTGGTATGTCATACTGGTGGTCCATTGCCCCAGTCTGTTAATTGTGGAGTGGATCAACCGCGGGTTGACACTCAGGGGGATAAGGTGGGTAAAGTCGATCGGGTCTCGATGGACATTCCGAGATCAGTGCACTTGATGACACTAGGTTGAGTGGATCATGCCATTCCCAGCTGTACATCGTGACTTGGAAGTAGGTCTGCTTCCAAACTACACATTGAAACAGATTATGATCACACGTTAAATGTTTAATCCTGCAGGATATATGAAATTGTTTTATAAGCATGAGAGGATTTCTAAAGTAAAACCTTATGTCTTATTAACTAAATGACATAACAATTTATATTTGTATTATTTCGGGGATATGTTCACTGGGTACACGGTGCACTCAGCCCCTGCATGTTATTCCTAAAACATGTAGGTTAGAGCCCGGAGCAGTGGAGGAGGAGGCATGAATATGTGAGCAGTCCAGATAAGAGCTAGATCCTGAGATATGTATCCTCATATACATATCTCTACTACGTAAATCTTTGTTGCAATGAACCTCTGAAAACTCAACCTTCCCCATGTTTTGTAAATAAATCTTGTTACTTCTGAACTTAACTCTCTACTAGTACTTCGTGTGAACTTGAACCCTATTACTGTTTCTATTAATGTTAGCTTCCACCTAAATCTAATTATTTGAATGTTACTTGGTAAGAAAACCTCAAGTATTAACCCGTCGCGCTCTCATAAGCCGGAAAAGTAAAATGAGGGCGTGATAACTACTAATGATGTTTAATGTGTGGCCGTGTTGGTAATGGTCGATCAAAATATTAAATAAAAAAAAAACTGAACGAAGTAATCTCACAAAACAATATTGATATTGTAATCAAGAACTAGAAGAAACACTATTTTTTATGCTAAGCTTCTAACATTTTACAAATTGCAGCAATAGTCACTTTATGCTAATTAAATCCTTAAATAGAGTTTGCCTGTTCGGGCTTGTGAGGTATCTGGGAAGACTCTGCGTAGCTCCAGATCCTCTTCTTTAAATGTTCGAGTAGTAGGGATGAAAGGAAAGGAAATTAAATTAAAATAGATAATAAAATTGCGAAATACAAAATTGCTTTATCATATTCCTATCTACTTTCAATTCCTGAAAATAAAAAATAATCCCAAATTAATACATAAATATAACATGATCGTATATAAAACCAATCAATTTATTTAAAAAAATAAAAAAATATATTCGAAAACATTTTACCCAAAATATAGAATCTTGATGCGCCAATCAGAACAAAGAGTTTCCACTGGAGTCTCTTGGCGCATTGCACCTGAAGCATTCAATCCTGCTCGCGAAGTTGTGCTCGTTGCATCCAAACCTGTCAACAAATATGTAGAACAAAATGTTATGGTTTATTGAAAAATAAGTTGTTTATCTTTACATTTTAAACTGTTCTTTTATAATTTGGGGAAAAAAATTTATATTAAACAATTCCATTCTTTAAAAAAAAAAAATATAAACAAACAAAAACTACTTAATAAACGCCTTTATGTATAAACTTTAGCATACATGCATACTAAAATATAATGTAACTTAATATTAATATATTATACACTTATATAAAAATGAATTTAAAGTGTATAAATAAAAAATAGAGATTAGAAAACATAGTAATATAGACCAGCTGGAGTGTAGTACTGTAGTGCTTAATTTGGGCACCTGGTGCAAACCCAGTCGCCGGATTTCCAGCCGGAGCGACTGCCGCCGCCTCCGTTGCCGAATCCAAAACCATGGGCCCTTGAGAACTCGCTGCAGTCAAATCCAGTGTCGCCGCCGCCGGCAATGTCATCCTTGAAGGCACCGCACTTGAAGCAGGAGGAGCGGTTTGCAAAGTTGTGGGTCCCGCAGTTGTCGACGGCGCAGTACCAGTCTCCGGGCCTCACGTCCGGGCCCGTGGTGAAACCAAAGGCGGTGGGGGGCTTCGTGTTGAGAATAATCCTTGGGTGCTGCTTGATTTGTTTCCATAGTTAGGAGCCTGACAGTTGTGTGATTGATCACTGTCGGGTATGTATTTTTGGTTTTGATTTTCCCTGTAATCTTCTATTTAAGCAAAGGTATAATCACAGAAAAAGCAGTCATTTTTGACAGCACCAAAACAAGATCGTGTTCATATATTCACGTGAGTTTTTGCTCTCCTCTTCCCCTGTTTTTCTGGTTGTGAAATCCTAACAAGTGGCATCAAGAGCAAGTCACGATCCAGGGAGATGGCTGGTGATGGGAAAGGAAACAAGTCAGGCACGAAGGGTGAGAACTCCGGCGATAACGTTGTGATCCAACGGGTGATTCGTGAGGTGGGAAGTGGGACTAGCTACCCTGCTCTCACCAAGACCAATTACTCGGATTGGGCGCTCCTGATGAAGGTGAAGCTCAAGGCGAGGGCGCTTTGGGACACCATCGAGTGTGGCGGCGCTGATCAACATGAGGAGATGATGGCACTCGATGTCCACCGCACTGCGGTGCCAGCGGAGATGCAGTCCACGATCGCTGAGAAGAAAACAGCGAAAGAGGTGTGGGATGCAATTGCAACCATGCATATCGGTAATGATCGAGTGAAGAAAACTGCAATTCAGAATCTCCGACGGAAGTTTGATCTAGCAACGTTCAATGACGGCGAGACCATTGAAGATTTTACACTACGTCTCAATGGCATGGCAGCAAATCTCGCTGTACTAGGGGACAAGCTGGAGGAAATTGTGATTGTAAACAAGATTATACGCTGCGTGCCGTCACGATACAGGCAAGTTGTGGTTGCAATCACGACACTACTCGATGTGTCGACCCTCACCGTCGTAGATCTTACCGGGCAGCTGAGAGCATCAGAAGATGCTTACGAGGAGTCTCCATCGACAATGCAACACGATGGCAAGCTATATTTGACGGAGGAAGAATGGAATTCGCGCAGAAAGAAGCGTGAGGCAGAGCTCCAGTCAGGCAGCGGCGCGAGCAGTGGCTTAGCACGTCGTGGAGGAGGCGGCAGGCGTGGGCGCAGCTGTGGGCATGGCGGTGCGCTGAGCGGGCTGTCTAATTCAAACAAGCACACAGGTGATGAATGTCGACGCTGTGGGAAGATGGATCATTGGGCTCGTGAATGCCGTTCAAAGCCCAAGAAGGAACAGGCCCATGTCGTGAAGGAAAATGAGGAGGCAACACTTCTATTCATAAATTCATCCCCAACCCTTACAATTTCGCTCCCAGAAAAATCAGCAAACAACTCCCACACTGAATCATCATCGACATCTTTTCCGAAGGTAATACCAGCTGTATATGTTGATTTGTTACCAAAGGAGGCCGGAAAAGCACATGACAACAATGGATCTAATGTGGCGAAGGCACAGCTTGGCGCACAGATTGTGCTGCACGAGGAGAAGGTGTTCGCCCACCTTGGAGAAGAGGAGGAACGCGAGGCCAAGACTTGGATCTTGGACACCGGGGCTACAAATCATATGTCTGGGTCACGGGCAGCGTTTGCGGATCTGGACACGACTGTGTACGGGACAGTGCGGTTCGGAGATGACTCTGCGGCAAGAATTGAAGGCCGCGGCAGAGTCACTTTTGTGTGTAGGAATTGGGAACTTTGTTCATTCTCCGGAGTTTACTTCATTCCCCGGCTGACAACGAACATAGTAAGTATTGGACAACTAGATGAGGTTGGCTATAAAATCGACATTGACTCCAGTACTATGCGAATTCGAGAGCCTGGTGGTCAATTATTGGCGAGGGTGAAGCGTGAGGCGAACCGGCTGTATGTGCTTCACATCAAAATGGCACAACCGGTTTGCTTGGGAGTGCGCGATCGCAGCGACGAGACAGCATGGCTCTGGCATGAGCGGTTCGGCCATGTAAATTTGGCTACACTACGGAAAATGGCTAAGGAGGAGCTGGTGCGGGGTTTGCCAGAACTCGGGCAGGCACCAGAATTGTGTGAAGCGTGCATGGCCGGTAAGCAAAGACGCAACTCATTCCTGGTGCAAGCTGATTACCGGGCAAAAGAACTCCTCGAGCTGGTCCACTGTGACTTGTGCGGGCCTATCGCACCCGCGACACCGAGAGGCAACAGGTACTTCTTGCTGCTCTTGGATGACAAGAGTCGTTTCATGTGGGTAGCTGTGCTTCCATCTAAAGACCAAGCAGCAGAAGCTATCAAGGAGTTCCAAGTTCGCGCAGAAGGAGAGTCCAAATTAAAGCTTGGGGCACTCCACACTGACCGTGGTGGCGAGTTCAATTCGATTGAGTTCGCAGAGTATTGCGCTGCTAAAGGAGTCCACCGTCAGCGCACTGCTGCATACAGTCCGCAGCAGAATGGCGTGGTTGAACGCCGCAATGGCACAATAATGGCTACGGTGAGAAGCATGCTGAAGGCAAAGGGGCTGCCAGGATGGCTCTGGGGCGAGGCGGTGGCTGTTGCGGTGTACATCCTTAATAGGTGCTCGACAAAAAGTGTGGATGGCATGACTCCTTTCGAGGCATGGCATGGGAAGAAGCTGGTTGTGCACCATCTGAAGACGTTCGGCTGCGTAGTCTATGTCCGAAACATGATGCCGCAGTTGAAAAAATTGGAGGATCGAGGCCGCAAGATGATCTTCATCGGCTATGAACGCGGGTCCAAAGCTTACCGCACATACGATCCCACTACAAAGCTTGTCCATGTGACACGCGACGTGGTGTTTGACGAACAGGGGCAGTGGGATTGGGGAGCTGATGGTGAACATGAAGACTCTAGCGGCGATGACACATTTACGGTGGACTACGCTGTCATGAATCAGCAAACTCCAGGGGCCGATGAAGAAGTGGAGGTGACAGGAGAAGAAGCAGCGCCGGGAGAACAGTCACCACATCTTGACTGTGATGCTGAAAATGTGGAGTTAGAATCCAGCCCACCGCAAGGAGACGACGATGAGAATCTGGACGCTGACCATGATGATGCTCCAGTTTGGTTCCGCGAGATCAGTGATATCATAGGACCAGCATCGCCGCGTGGATTTGCACCACGGTTGCTGATTATGGAGGAGCTTCACACCATGAGCTCCGATGAGCCTTCATCGTTCGCAGAGGCAGAGCGCAGCCCCAGTTGGAGAAAAGCGATGATGAAAGAGTTGGAAGCTATTGAAGACAACAAGACTTGGTCTCTTACTGATCTTCCACATGGGCGTCGAGCAATTGGATTGAAGTGGGTGTTCAAAGTGAAGAGAGATGAACACGGGGCAGTGTCCAAGCACAAAGCTCGTCTAGTGGTGAAGGGGTACGCGCAGCGGCACGACATTGATTACGATGAGGTATTTGCGCCAGTGGCTCGGCTGGACTCAGTGCGCCTGCTCATCACTCTCGCAGCACACGAGGGGTGGGAGGTGTATCACATGGATGTGAAATCCTAACACTTCGGGCCCCCGCATCTCTGGCACGAATCTCTCCTTTGGAAATTGAGGTGGTGGCAGGCCCGACAGTTCCAATCCCCCGGCCTGTTCATATTTTCTCCTGCATCATGAAATCATTAAATATATATAAATATTGAATCTGATATATATGCATATGTATAACATGAGATTTATAAGAATGTCGAAATAGTTGTGTAAGAATGGAGATTTTCATGTGTGTGCATGAATATATATAATTGAATTGAGACTTCAAAACATACCCTATAATTTAATTATATGAATATAAGATTGTGTGAAACGTCGAGTGATGAGTGAGATGAGATGGAAGCAGTGTTGTAAAATTCGGTCTATACGGCCGCCTAGGCGCCGCCTAAGTGCTAGGCAGCCACCAACCGTACCAAAAACTACTTGTTCGGGTGGTCTGTACATTTTAAAAATTGATCGATGCCTGTACGAAGCCTTGGCGCCCTACGCGGGCTATGCGGGTGCGGTTATGCTGCCTGTACGGTGCGATTAGATGGTCTGTGCGGTTTTAGTGTGATATTAGTACGGGATACACCATTTTTTTCATAATTTTTAAATTAACATTTGAAAATAATAATAATAAT
>JAPKLW010000206.1:571240-606671 GCA_026898455.1 Plectranthus barbatus
TTTTTTTCATAATTTTTAAATTAACATTTGAAAATAATAATAATAATAATAATAATAATAATAATAATAATAAAATAGTATTAATATGGTAAAGCTTAAGGGTTTCCAAAAAATAACTCTCACAAATTTCTTGCTCGACTTTTCGTTTCCTCGCCCTTATGGTAAAAGAATCGTTAGAATTTTGTAATTCCATCAAATATTTTTTATTTTTTTCAATTTAAACTTATAAATGTTGAATATTTTGTTATTTTTTAGGATATTTGAATGTAAAAAAGTATATTGTTGTAATATTTTTATCTCTTATATTTAAATATAATATAAAAATAAAATAAATTATTTATCCGCCTAGGCCCCGCCTACTCTCCGCGCAGACCGTCTAAGCGCTAGGTGGTACGTGACCGTACAGGGAGTGTATAACGAATTTTACAACCTTGGATGGAAGCAATATATATATAGAAAGAGAGGGGCACATAATCGAGTCGTACAAAAAGAAGTAAAATTTAAAGAGAAAGAAGAAATGGCTGCTACTGCACCTTCCATGCAGACAGACTATAGACACACGTACACTAGCGGTCCTAAGCCGTGCGAGAGAGGTGCGTAGCCTTTGAATTAAAAGTCATATTTTTTTTAAAAAAAATATAATAATAATAATAAATATAATACTTTGAATTAGTAAGGGTTTAAGATAACCAAAAGAAAATAAAATCTTTAACTTGACTAAAAAGATTAAAAAAATATAAATAAAATCATATTTAGCCTAATAAAAATGTAATTAGTTCAAAATATATTAAAAACAAAATATTAAGAATATCATTAATATATTAAGATTATTGTAGATATAATTAAGATATTAAAATTTATATTATTCCTAACATAATATAACAATCAAAACGTTGATCTCTTTTTAGAATAAAAAAATGGCCGCTCTCTCTTTACTTTTTCACTGGGCAAAGTCTCCTATGAGACGGTCTTATCATATTTAATTGTGAAACGGATTTAATTCTACCCATATGTTTTAAATGGATCTTTTAATGGATATTACCCAAAATATAAATCTTTCTCCTACTCCTTTCCCCCGACGCAACTTTCCTCCCCAACTTTGAAATGCATTGCAGCAATGGAGATCTCCCATACTCGTATGCCCTTCCGTCGGCGAAGTCTGGATTTCCTCGTCGCCATTCAAGAACCCTATGGCCTCCGTCAAGATTCGTCAGCCCGATCTCTACGTGAACGACCATCTCACCGTCCACGACACTGAGAGCGTGCTGAATCCCACGACAATGGGTGTTGAATAATGATATATGTATCATCCCGGTAAACCACGACGCACGGAACCTCAAATCCTGTCATTCGGATCCACTTATCTGCTGATTTCATTCTCTTCCATGAATAGCAAGAAATAAGCAGCTAAACTCCTTCCCAAATGATGTATTCATTTACTGTAAATGATGTATTCAACAATTAAGTTTTTTTTTTTGTTCTCAAATGATGTATTCCTTTATTGTAAATGATGTATTCCTTTACTGTAAATGATGTATTTTGTTTAAGTAATTGATGTATTTTTAGCTTTTCTTTACTTAACAAATGATGTATTCCTTCTATTAGAATGATGTATTTTGTTTTAGTAAATGATGTATTTAGACTTTATTCATCACGAACACCATTAGGTAGTGCGCGATGCCAATCGCCCACAGGAACTTCCCAGCCTCCTTCCACCCCACCCTCGCCACCAGGATTGCCCCCACGAAGTTCCCCACCACCGACAGGTGGGAGGAAGGGTTCGCCACCTTGCAAAGCCGCCTCTTACGCCTAGACAATCACTGCCCGTAGATCTTGAGGTCGAGGAAGACGATGGGCCCCATGAAGGCGCACCAGACGGTCGGGTGGAGCAGCGGCCCCGAGGCGATGCGCGGTGGCACTCTGTGATGGCGACGAACGTGCAGACCACCCATGGGGCGAGGAAGAAGTTGACGCAGACAGGTGGAAATACACTCTCTTGAACATGGAGTAAATTGGGTGGGGTATTTGGTAAATATGAGATATTTATAATATGGATATTGTGAGTGTTGCGGGTACAATTACTCAGAATATGGAGCCCCGAGAACGAAAAATATAAATATGCATAGAACGATATGAAAGACAGAATACAGAATAGAGATGCGCTAGTCGTTGATTATAGTTAAAAAAAAAGCATAAGAAAAAGGGGGAGAGAGGGAGAAAGAGAGTCGTCCTCCGCTTGAAGGAGGGCGGGGGTTTTTATAGTAGGAGGGGTCTCCTTAGGGTTTCCGGAGTTTCCGCTCTGGTAGTTAGGAAGTGTCTCCGGGGTGATCGGGGCGCCTTGATAGTGGGGCAGTTTGTGTCTCCCACGAATATCGCCTATGAGCCGTTGGCGAACGTTCTCCTTCTTCGAGGTTTAGACGTGGAGGGTCGATGCAGTCACCTCGAACTTCCATATTGGCGAGCGAGCTACTCTCTGGGTTGGTCGAACTATCAAGCCCTTCGCGAACTTCCATTAAGTGGCTCGAATTCTGATTTCAGTTACTGCGATCTAGCTTGGCCCAATTATCACGGGTCGGTTTATCGATTCATTCGAATCGAATTCTTTAATGGGTCGGATCTGACCCAGCCTTCAACAATAGCCCCTTTGGCTTGGCTGGTTATGTCTGTCATGACCTGTCGAGCCAAACAACATGGTCGAGAGTATTTTCATTTTGTTCATATCCCCAGGTTTCGGTCCTTCGAACTACCTCTTGGGTAGTTCGGTTTCATATTTTCGGTGTTCATGGACACCTCGCAGCTCGGGGAACTAATCCCTCTGTGGGGGTCCCCTACCCGCGCAGCCTCGGGAAGCTGCTGCGGGCGCCGTCACCACGGGCCCGAATCCGTGGTGAATATTTGGACAGTTCGGGTTCTGTCTCATTTTCATTTTCGACCACCTGGGGTGCCCCGACGAACTTAGTATGCTCGTGGTTTGGGGTCTTTTGTTGGGGTGCAGACGATATTAGTCTTGCACTTGAGCGTGGAGCCCTTGCATTCTTTTGCGGGTGCTTCTAGAGCCCCTTTTACTTTCGCGTCCTCTATCCTATCCTCTGTAGGACTGGCGCCTGCGACCTGCTTTGCGCGAGGTACTTTCTAATTTTTGGGTGGCAAAGTTAAGTGGCAGTTGCGTAATTTTCGCAGACGTGGGGGTTGTTTCTGGGAAGTTGAGCGGGCGCTGAGGTATAACCGTCATTTGGGATGCGCGCCTTTCTCACTTCTACTAACGCAACTGTTCCTCCATCTTCTCAGAGTGATTTCGAGCGATTGTTTGCCTTCTCCAACCGTCCGCATTGCTTGCTATCGGCTTCTTCCTTGGGTTTTCGTCCTCTCATTAATCTGCAGGTAACGCACTTCTACCCGTATTTCCCTCTTCGCGTGTGTTTGAATCTTTGTCTGGCACGTCCGTATCTTCGGGGATTTTGGTAGAAAATAGGGCTGACCGGGGCTCTTTCTTCCCCTCATTTTCAATTTTTAGGTTAACTTCTTATTTCCCAAAGGTCTGTTTTATTGTGTGAGTGATGAGTTCATCGAGCTCAGATTCTCAAAATCGCGATGGTTCTCCATCTGGGGGCGTGAATCCGACGCCGCCGTTCACTCTGTCTCCACCTAGGGCTCCGAACCCTCTCGACTTCGTGGGCCCTGACTGGAATTTGGTGTCCCAAGACCCGGAGTTTCTGGGGTCGAGTGGGGTTAAAGTCCCATCTGATGGGAGCTCTGGTTCCGATTCGCGTGATCACTAGGCTTTGTTAGAGGCTTTCCGAGGGTTGGATCGACGCAGAAGTGGCGAGGCATCTGGTTCGGGCAGCCGGCCGGTGGTTGTAGATCTTGAGGAACCTGAGATCGCCGGCGACTATGTCCTCCCTTCTGACTGGAGGGCACATCGTGTACTCGGGGCCGTTTCTACGGTTACCCGCGAGATGATGAAGGCTCTTGCTGTTTCCATTCTGTGCAAGGGAGTGAGCTATTCGGTGCCTCGTCCATCCAACAGATGTTTTGACCCACCTCCGGGGTTCGCGGCCTTCTATACGGCGGCTATGGACAACGGGGTGGGCTTGCCCGTGCATCCTTTCTTTAGTGAGGTTCTGGGGTCGTACAACCTCTCTCCTTTTCAACTATCCCCAAATGGGTGGTGCCACCTTGTTGGGGTGTTACTAGTATGGCTCGATTCGAACTTGGGTCTTCCTACCGTTCGTGAGTGGCATCACATGTATCGGATCAACCAGAGCCCCGATAAGCATTATTATTATTTCACGCGCTGGTCCCGTGGCAAGTTGACGTTGATAAAGAAGGCCCCGACTAACTCTTCGGGATGGTGGACGACCTTCTTTTACCTGAAGCTGATCGAAGAGGCACCGGAGTTTCTTCGTCAGGGCGGAAATCCGATTAGTGGGTCGCCATTTTGTGAATGATCCTGGTGGTTCACTTGATATCGTGCCTGATCACGGCTCATTCTTTTTTGCAGATCCACCTCGAACAGAGCTGACTCCCGAAGAGCAGGATCGAGTAGACCGAGCCTACGATGTGTCGGAGAGCGATCGTCATTGGTTGATAGTTAGGAACGGCAGATCGGTGACTGCAGAGGCCATTTTTGATAGCGAGCTTCGCGCGACCCCCTTCACAGAAGAAATGACTCATTCCCGCCGCCCAAATATCTCCGCCGAGCGGGTCGCTGTAGCTCTTCGTGAGAAGAGGAAGGCTTGGGAGGAAGAGGAGGCTCGGCGTCGACCTCAGAATCCTTCGAGGCGCCCAACCCTGGAGACCGATTCCCAGGTTCTGCCGTCTCCTCCCCCGCCTCCTTCCTGGTCCCAGGGGGAGACTGTGGTCGAGGACTCTCGCCCTTTGGCTCGCCACGATGTCCCGCAGAGGGTCGAGGAGGGTGGAAGGCGCCGAGAGAGGGAGTCCGAGCAGTCGGAGCGTCGGAAGCGGCATCGCTCTCAGGAACATGAGATGCGTTGGGATGATCTCGGGAAGTCCGTCGTCGTCTCCACCACGCCTCCTGATCCGTTGGTGGACACCTTTCTGGTCCGGGCTCGCCAACTCTTGCTGGGCCAGCCTTCGGCCAATCAGTCGGGGACTGCCTTGGCACGCCTCGAGCATTACCAGCTTCGCCAGTTGTAGGTACGGGCTCGGGTTTTATGCGGCGTTCATCCCTTTGTGCGAGTTCTGATTTGCTTTAACGTTGCAGGCTCAAGTGGAGCTCGACTCCATTCAACGTGAGCTAAATATTTTTGCCGAGAAGTGCGCTGGGGAGATATATCAGCTTCGCAAGGAGTCCGACTCCTCAAAGAAATATGTGGATACTCTGAATGAGAGGCTGACTGCGGCGGAGGAGAAGCTCGAGGCTGTTGTAAAGGAGGCGGAGGTCGCCCGTGCCGAGCTTGCGGAGCAGCAAAAGAGGGTTGTCGAGGCGCAGGCCAACTGCGACAAGGTGCTGGCTAATTTGCGCAAGAGGAACGAGCAGCTTGCTTCGATGGATTCTCGGCTCAGGGTCCAACGAGAGAGCTACTCGGCTGAGGTCAAGAAGTACGAGGAGAAGATTGCCTCGTTGTTATCTGGCGAGGGTCTCGATTTTGGAGCGCTTATCACATCCTCGCACTTCGCCGAGACGTATGAGGTATTGTTTGTATTTGGCTCTCCTTTCCTTACTCGTGATTCGTCCGGGTCTAACCTTTTTGCAGACGCTTTCTGAGCAGGTGGAGGGCGAGGTCCGGGAGAGGATAGGGGCGAAGTACCCGGACCTCGATCTGAGCTTTCTCGATGAACTCGAGAAAGAGGAGGAAAAGGTCGATGAGCAGGAGAAGGGGCTGGACCAGATCGACCAGCAAGGGCTGCAGTAGGACCCGAGCCACGTTGATCGGACTCGAGAGTCTGAAGGTCTCGTCTTCGGCCCGGAGCCCAATTCGAATGCCACTCCTTACCCTAATGTCGCCATCTGATTGGCATCTTTCAGATTTAGATTTCAATCTCTTTGAAGAAGTTTTTGACTGTAAACCGCTTGACTCTATGTTCGGACTTAAGATTCAAACAATTTTTCTTGTGCTTTCTTTCGTATGAGCTTTGATTTAGTGTTTGCTTTCGATATTTGAGTGATGCTCTCATCGCCTTACTGCGGGAAAATAGTCATGACGTAGCGTCGCCCCTCCGATGCCTAAGTTAGTACTATATTTTTGAAGATAAATTCGTAGAAATAAAAGTAAAGAGAGTAGGGTAGATCGGGGAACGTTATCTGTGTGAGTTCGAGCGAGGTTCGCTGATTTGGAGTCCATGATACTGGCTGCATATTCCTGCAAGACATCCATGTGGGTTTGGGCGATGCCCGACGCTCAAGTTAGTAATTGTTCGTAAGTTTCACATAAACGAAATTTCACAAGGTAGACTTAATGAAGATAAATTAATGAAGTGATAAGCGTATCTGATAGACCGAGCTCATCGATCTTGTATCAAAAATAATATTTCTTTAAGTGCTTGATGTTCCAAGTGTTCCCGATTTCTCTTCCGTCATGAGCTTCTAGGTGATAGGCGCCTCGGCCTACGACCCTGGTAACTTTATAAGGTCCTTCCCATGTTGGTGCGAGTTTCCCTTGGCTTCGATCTTTGGTGTTTTGGAACACCTTCCTGAGTACCCAGTCTCCTTCCTTGAAAGTGCGCAAGTGAACCTTTTTGTTGAAGAATTTTTCGACGTGCTTCCTTCTCTGGGCCATGTTCAAGAGTGCTTGTTCTCTTTGCTCGTCTATGGTTTCCAAGTTCTTCATCAGGTCATCACTATTCTCGAGCTCTTGGCAAGCTTCTACGCGCAAGCTTCTTGCTCGGACTTTTGCGGGGATAACAACTTCTTCACCGTATGCTAGAGCGAATGGTGAGCTTCCGGTCGAGGTCCTGGGAGTGGTTCGATATGACCATAGAACTCCTGGGAGCTCGTCTACCCACTTAGATTTGTGGGCCTCGAGCCTCTTCTTCATTGTGGTCATGATTGTTTTGTTCGTCGATTCGGCCTGTCCATTCGCCTCCGGATACCTCGGTGTTGAGAATACTAATTTGATATTGTAAAGGTCACAGAATTCTTGTACTTTTCGTCCTGTGAACTGAGTTCCGTTGTCTGTTCTGATTTCCTTTGGTATCCCTAATCTGCATAGAATATGGATCCATAGAAATTTGATCACTTCTTGCTCTCTTACGTTGGCGAAAGCCTCTGCTTCGACCCATTTAGTGAAATAGTCGGTGGCTACTAGTATGTACTCTTTCTGCCCGACTCCTTTTGGTAACTTTCCTACTATGTCCATCCCCCAAGCCATGAAGGGCCAGGCCGCGACCGTGGAGTGGAGTGGTTCTGCGTGGCTTTGTCTGGTTATTTCAAATATCTGGCACGCCTCGCAGCTTCGTACATAGTTCTTTGCATCTTTTCGTAATGTCGGCCAGTAGAATCCTGCCGATATAACTTTGTGTGCCAGTGGTCGAGCTCCTTGGTGGCTTCCACAATCGCCTTCATGTATTTCCATCAGTACGACCTGTCCCGAGGCGGGGTCCAGGCATTTAAGCAATGGTCCTTCGATAGACCTCCGGTACAGGTTTCCGTTGTAGATCGTGTATTTGGCTGCTGTACGGGCGAGGCGTACGACCTCGATTCTGTCTGCGGGCAGGACTCCATCGGTTATGTATTTCCTTATTGGTTCGATCCACGAGTTGCTGGGAGATATGTCCATGACTTCCATGGGCCTGTGAGTGGCCAGTTCCTCGGCCCAGGTTATGATGATCGGCTTGTCTTGCTTGATCACTTTAGTAGAAGCCAGGTTCGCTAGGGCGTCAGCTTCTGCGTTTTCTTCTTGTGCATTGTGTTTTATCTCGCATTCATCGAACTCGCTCCGTATTTGTCGGGCTAGTGCGCAGTATTTTTGGAGTCGCGGCTCCTTTACTTGGAAATGATCTTCCATTTGCATTATCACTAATTGCGAGTCCCCTCGTACTTGAAGTCGGCGAGCCCCTAGTTCTTTAGTGAGCTGCATCCCTCGAATTAATGCTTCATATTCTGCTTCGTTGTTGGTCGCCTCGAAGTTCAGGCGGATAGCCCTTTCGAATAGCTCCCCCCAGGGGCTTTGTAGCCTGAGGCCAGCTCCGTTACCATACATGTTGCTCGACCCGTCTACTTGCAGGGTCCATGGCTCTTTGGTTGCTTCGCCTATTTCTAAGCTTGTGACTTCCTTTTCTGCATCGGTCTGTAGTTTCGTGGTGAACTCAGCTACAAAGTCGGCCAGCACTTGCGACTTGATGGTAGTGCGAGGTTCGAACTCGAGGCCATAGCCTCCGATTTCTACTGCCCATTTCAATAATTTGCCGGATAAGCTCGGCTTCGAGAAAACGGTTCGCAACGGATATGAGGTTACCACTTTGATAGGGTGTGATTCGAAATAAGGTCGCAGCTTTCTTGACGCCGTGACCAGTGCTAAGGCTAGTTTTTCCAGCGCCGTGTATCTGGTCTCGGCGTCGAGCATTGGCTTGCTTGCGTAGTGCACAGGGTGCTGTTTCCCGGTGCCTTCTTTAACTAGCGCTGTCCCGAGCGCATGTTCGGACACTGACAGGCAGAGCAATAACGTTTCTCCCTTCTCCGGTTTAGACAGGAGTGGGGGGCTGGTTAGGTAGTCCTTCAGGCGCTCGAGTGCTTTTGCACATTCGTTTGTCCACTCGAATTTCTTTCCTTTTCTAAGTACTTGAAAAAACTCATGCGTCCGATCTGAATATCTTGAGATGAATCGGCTTAGTGCGACTAACCTGCCGGTGAGCTTTTGAACTTCTTTCGGGCTCCGAGGATGTCCGATTCCTTTCACGGCTCTGATTTGTGAGAGGTCGGCCTCGATTCCCCGATGAGTCACTATGTGGCCTAGGAATTTTCCAGATGCTACTCCGAAGGTGCACTTCACTGGATTTAGTTTCATTCGATACTTGTTCAACACTTCGAAGGCTTGTCGCAGATGGTGCACGTGATCTTTGGATTCTTTTGATTTTACCAGCATGTCGTCGATGTATACCTCCATCGTTTTTCCTATGAGTGATTCGAACATCTTGTTGACGAGCCTCTGGTATGTTGATCCAGCATTTTTAAGTCCGAACGGCATTACTTTGTAACAGTATATTCCTTTGTTCGTCATGAAGGCGGTCTTCTCTTGGTCTTCTGGGTGCATGAGGATCTGATTGTATCCTGAGAACGCATCCATGAAGCTTAGCAGTTCATGCCCGGCGGTTGCATCAACGATACTGTCGATATGTGGCAACGGGTATGGATCTTTAGGGCACGCCTTATTCAAGTCGGTGTAATCCACGCAGACTCTATTTTTTCCGTTCTTCTTCTTAACCACCACGACGTTGGCAAGCCACGTCGGGTATTTCACCTCTCTTACGGACCCAACGTCCAGCAGCTTCTGTATTTCTTTATTGATTGCGTCATTCTTTTCGACCGGGAATTTCCTTCTTCTTTGTTGTACGGGTCTGTGGTTAGGGTCGACCTGTAGGCGGTGAGTCATTATTTCTGGATCGATTCCTACCATGTTTTGATGGGACCATGCGAAGGTACCTTTCTCTGAACTGAGAAATTCGACCAACTGCGTCCGAACTTCTGGGTCTAACCCTGCACCTATGTTTGTTTTCTTTTCGGGGTCGGCCGGATCGAGCCCAATTTCTTCAATTTCTTCAGATTCTCCCGCCGGTGGCAGCAGGTCGCTCCTGGCGAGGTGTTGTTGAGAGCATACGGCTTTGAAGCTCGCATAATAGCACTCTTTTGCTGCACTCTGCTCTCCCCGGATTGTGCAGACTCCCTCGGGGGTTGGAAATTTGACTACTTGGAGAAACGTGGATGGTACCGCCCTCAACTGGTGCAGCCAGGGTCGTCCAAGTAGGGAGTTGTAGGCGCTGGGTGCGTCGATGATCATGAAGGGTATATCGTGATGTGCCCCCCCGCAGTATGTGGGTAGCACTATGGTACCGATCGTCATCTGGACCCCACCGTTGAACCCAATCAGCGGAGTCTGCGACCGAACTATTTTCTCTTCCGGGATCTTCATCTCTTTTAGTGCGTGCAAAAATAGTATGTTCGCCGAGCTCCCATTGTCAACCAAGATCCTCTTCACCAGACAGTTCGATATTAACATAGAGATTACCAGGGCGTCATCGTGGGGGTGACTCAGCCCCGGTGCCTCCTCGCTTGTGAACTCGATCGGGTGATGACTGGGGTTCTTTCGTGGGGCCACTGCTTCCTCTCTAGTCAGCCTTCGGGCTTTTTTGGCGGCTGATCTCGTGATGCCGCTAATCTCTGAGCCCCCGGTTATGCAATTAATAGTGCGAACTGGCTGCGGAGATTTGGGTTTTACCGCTTTGGAGGGCCCGGACTCGTCGACCCATTTTTCTCGTGTCCATGTTCTCTTTCCACGGTCCGATAAGTACTCAGACAGGAGTCCCTTCTTTAGTAGGTCGACCACTTCCAAGCGCAAGGCTCGACAATCAGCAGTGGTATGCCCGTGATCGTTGTGAAATTCGCAGAACTTCTGGGCATCCCGCGAGGTCGGGTCGGCCTTCATCTTTTGGGGCCACCTCACCTTTTCCGGCATCCTGCGAAGCACATTCCGGATGAGGTCCGCTGGCTCGATCGATAGTGTATACTCCGGGACGTACGGACCGAGGCTATTTATTTGAGGCGGCTTATGGTAAGGGTGCGACCTTGGTGGGCGTCTGTCCCGTTGCTCGCGCCGATTCTTGTCACGCGTGTTAGATCTTCCGCTGCCGCGGCGCGCCCGACGGTAGGGTTCGTCTTCTTCCCATTTGATAAGTGCCCAGGCCCTATTCAGGGCGTCGTCCATCGTCTGGCAGGGATAAATGGACAGCTCGCGGTACAGATCTGAATCCACATCAAGGCCTTTAGTGAAAGCGCGCACGGCGGTGCTGTTTGGACAGTTTGACACCGCCACCATTTCTTTATTAAAGCGGGACAGGTACGCCCTAAAGGTCTCGCCAGGTTTCTGGATTACGGCGTAGAGGTCATCCGAATGCTTGTCGAGGCGCCTGCTGCTCGAGTACTGTCGAAGGAACAGCTGATGCAACTCTGCAAACGTTGAGATCGAGCTCCGGGGCAGGTTGATAAACCATTGAAGAGCAGGCCCCGTTAGGCTCGAGCCAAAGCTTTTGCACATGCAAGCTTCCATCTGGGCACCCGGAATTGCAAGGGCCAACATCTTTTGCCTATAAACGGCGATGTGGTTTTCTGGATCTGAAGTTCCATCGTAGAGGATGAAATTCGGCGGGGAGAACCTGGGTGGTAGCTCCGCCCCTGCGATCTCCGGGGTGAATGGGGAATCCGCATAACTCTCGCGGGGTATGGTCTTCTCTGGCGGAGGGAGTCCGGGCACTTTGGCGAGCAATGACTCGAAGTATCTGAGTCTCTGCTCGAACCTCCTCTCGATCTGTAGAACTGCCTGAGCCTCAAGATGATTCGATTGATCGACTGGATCTGGGCGTAGGGGTGGAGCCCCTGGCGTTCCCTGGTGGTCTGTCCTTTCGGTCCGATTAAAGTCGTCTTCCAAGTTTTTCGTAGTGTCTCGGACGTCTTTTCCAGTACTTCTAGGCTCCTCGACGATAGGGTGGGCGTTGCTCGCCTGGAGCTGTAGTCACCGATTTTCCCTTTCGAGGAGCTCATACTTCCTCGCCATATCCTCCATTCTAGCCCCCATTGTCTCGATCATCTCCCTTGCACCTTGCACTTGTGTTACCAATTTTGCAACGTGGGGATCCCCCAGTATATTTGGCGGTGGTGGTGGGAAAGTCAGTTCTCCGAGGGGAGTGGCGTTGAATGTTCTCATAAGATCGATTATCGATCCTCCCGCGCCTGGTGGACGTGGAACCTCTTCGTTGGTTGTACTGGTCCGACCTCGTCCGACCCCTGGCGGAGTTCCTCGGAGTGCTCCTGGGTTGGCTTCCTTAGCGCGACTTTCCGTCGGAGCACTTTTCTTATCGTCGGTAGAGTGCGTCTTTCCTGGATCGTCTGCCATTTCTGCAAAGAAAAAGTCGGGATTTGTTCCCGGGGCCCTACGGTGGGCGCCAAACTGTTGCGGGTACAATTACTCAGAATATGGAGCCCCGAGAATGAAAAATATAAATATGCATAGAACGATATAAAAGACAGAGTACAGAATAGAGATGCGCTAGTCGTTGATTATAGTTAAAAAAAAAAAAGCATAAGAAAAAGGGGGAGAGAGGGAGAAAGAGAGCCGTCCTCCGCTTGAAGGAGGGCGGGGGTTTTTATAGTAGGAGGGGTCTCCTTAGGGTTTCCGGAGTTTCCGCTCTGGTAGTTAGGAAGTGTCTCCGGGGTGATCGGGGCGCCTTGATAGTGGGGCAGTTTGTATCTTCCGCGAATATCGCCTATGAGCCGTTGGCGAACGTTCTCCTTCTTCGAGGTTTAGACGTGGAGGGTCGATGCAGTCACCTCGAACTTCCATATTGGCGAGCGAGCTACTCTCTGGGTTGGTCGAACTATCAAGCCCTTCGCGAACTTCCATTAAGTGGCTCGAATTCTGATTTCAGTTACTGCGATCTAGCTTGGCCCAATTATCACGGGTCGGTTTATCGATTCATTCGAATCGAATTCTTTAATGGTTCGGATCTGACCCAGCCTTCAACAGTGAGATCCGTCTCATAATAAAAAATAGTGAGACCGTCTTTCAGGAGACCAACTATTTTCACTGTTTCTCTAGTTATCTTCTCTCTTTTTTTATTTTTTAATATCATACAAACGAATTATAGTAAATAGCAATTAACAACAAATTGATAAGGTAGCTCTTCATTTTTTTAAACAAATATTGTATATGATGTGAATTACTATTTTGTAATCATTATGTTGTGCAATTTTTTTTTTAATCCTATCAGATTTTTCGATGCATATACGTGATATCCTAGGCATTTGCTTTAAATTAATTTTGCTTAGTTTTTAAAAAAAATTTCCGGAGTAGTTTCATAATTTAATTTGTTTGATTTTATTTATTTTGTATTAATTAGTCATATTAATATTATGATAATCGTTCTCTTGAGCTAGTAAACATTTAACTTAACCTGAAAAAGAAAAAAAAAAAAAAAAGAGATGATAAAAACTCTCAAAAGTTTGCTTCAAATTATTTTTAAATGATGATTATGTATTTAGTTTATATGATATTACTTATTTTTTAAATTTTGTTCCAGTTTTATTTAAAAATGAAGTGAAATTCATAAAATAGTTGTGAAGTCATGAAGAACTCGAGTTTTTTTTTGGTTGTAATTTTAAATAGGATAGATCATATATGATTTTAAAATATACTTATAGTATTATATTTTATCGGGACACTTTTTTTCACATCGGACCTCAAAATTTACAAGGGTGATCCTGGATACATACACTTGATGATATGCTGTTTTGTTATATATTCAATTAATGAGAGAGCTACACATATACAATTTTTATTACTTTAATTAAGCTTTATAATAAAAAAGAAAGACCATCAATTAATACCTCATACAATATATGTATAGAGATCTGGTTCTAACTAGCTCAATGTGCTAACTAGTTTATTGTGCTTTGAAAGTATAACATATGTTGAGCTTATTCTAAATGCATAACTCCATTTTGAAAAAATACAATCATAATCATCCAAATCAAAGGTTAAGATTTATTAATATATATATATATATATATATATATATATATATATATATATATATTTATCTTAGTTACCATATGATATAGTTGTACATATTGTAATTTTTTAATAACTAAATATAAATGTCATGTTAAAAATCTTATGTTCATTTGAACCTCGAGCAATGAATTCAATCATTAGTCCGTTCGTACAGCTAGCACTTGCTCTAGGTATCATATATATATATATATATATAGGGAGCAGATCCGGTGAGAAAGATCTTTAACGTGAGAAAGATGCTTGATTGTGTTCATGAGGTTGCTTGATTGTATTCATGTTGTTGCTTGATTCCAACATTGCTTGGTTGTGTTTTAGTTGTTGCTTGATTATTTTGTTGCTTGATTGTGTTTTAGTTGTTGCTTGTTTGAATATCAACCATTGATTTTTTTAAATCTAATGGACATGATTCATTCTTTTTTCTCACATGTGGATTTTTTTTTACATGATCCCTCCTCTATATATATATATATATATGTAATCATATGTGAACCACCTCCCAACCTCCCAGATGTGAAATGAGAACTAATCTTGTCCTTTCATTAATCTTAATGGACGCGCCAGATTTGCTAATTTTATGTCATTAGTTTTTTTTTTATTATTGCTTTAGGGTATTTTGGGTACTTTTGTTTATCAATTTTTTGGTTACCATATCTAATTCCATGATTTTTTCTACCTGTTTTTTTTTGCCAAATCTCAATTTCCTTAATTATGTTTTTTACGTAAATCTTATTTCTTTTTTTTTTCTATGAATCGCATATCTTTTTGTATATTCTTAAATTTTTTTATTTTTTTTAAGCTTCTGAAATATTTTTTTTTAACAAATATAGTCACGTTCTTTCATCACGTTTATTCTTAATATCGTATATTTTTTTTGCTTTGTGCGTCGTTGTATTTCTTTTTTCCAGTCTATCTTTTACGTTCAATCTTTGTCGCCTTATTGTTGTTCAATCGTAGTTGGTCGTATGTGTTCTGCGGTTGATGCCATTGATAAATATGATGACGGTATTTATTAGTCAGTTTTTTTTTGGTTTTTTTTTTTAACTAATGATGTTTAATTTTATGTTATGTAATCATATTGAGTTTCGTATCATTCGTAATTTTTATTTATGTCGTGTATCCGATGTTTTAGATGCAGTTTTCGAGTTGTATACGTTTGTTTTTTATTTTTATTGTGGATGGCATGGTCTTTGTGTATGTTTTGTACTGCACTTTTTTTATTAAAAACATATACACTTTTCTCGCCTGTAAATATGCTGAAATAGAGTGTATTTGTTGCATATGTCAAATGAGTATATTTAATTTTCGTGGTATCTGTGTTTTTATGTTTTTTTTTTATTTATATAATGTTACGAATGTTGCAGATATAAGAATATAATATTGCACAAAATATTCATTTCTATTACACATATAGTATTTTCATTTCATTCTTTTTATTATTGTTTTTTATTAATGTTAATATTGTTATTTTTTTCTTTTTATATGTAGTTGTTATTACTCATGTATGCGAGGAGTATTAGTGCACTTGATATTGCAGGCAAGAATATATCAGGCAAGGATCACATTGTTTCTGTTGGTGACAAGAACCGATTGTTCAACAGGTTTTATGGGTCTGATATTCCGGATACTGTTGATGTTCACCCTCCCGATGTTAAAACTAAAGGAAGTGGTAGCCGTATTTTGTCTCGCAAGGATAAGGCTGAGAGAATGTTGAAGAAGCCAATGAGGTTCTGTAAAAAGTGCAAGCAAATGGCTAATCATGATTCGCGCAATTGTGACAAAGTTAATGGTGTTGGCAAGCAGTGATGGTTTATAGAATATTTTTGTCTTTTTAAATGATGTTTCGTATTAATTTTTTTTAAGAATTATTAGAGGATATTGGTTGGTTAATTTTTTTTGATTATCAGTTAATGGTTTCTGGATACTATACATTGTTGGTTTTTTTATGTTTTTATAAATTTAATACGTATTGACAAATAAACAAAATATTTTTTATCGTTGTTTCAGCTATGAATGTCGTGCAAAATGTAAATCAAATTAAATTAACTTTTTAACCATTCACGCCTTTCCTTTTTGTAAATCTTCTTTCTTTTTTATGTACATTTTTTGAAGTATTTTTCGTACATGGATAATTGCACGATCTATTTTTTATTACTGATTCATAACATTTAAATTTATGTAGTCAATTTTATTTGTTAATTGATATTATCCTGTCAATGTGTTAAAATACATTAACCTTTTTTAGTATTACTGATGTTTTTTATGATAATAGTATTTTTTCTTATTTATTTATGCATTTATTTTATTAAATTTATGCACTTATCAGCGTAATATTTTCTGTGTTCCCAGTTTCATTTTATTAATTTTTTTACTTTTGATATTTTGTTTATATCATGTTAACGAATAAAACACTTTAATAATTCTTCGAAATTATATAGTTTGACTATTAGTTTAAAGATTAATAGGTTGATGATATTTGAGTAGTGCTATGAAATGTGTGATAAACGTACATGAAAAGAATGAAAATTTTGCATATTAAGAAAGATTAATACCAACATTCAAAGTACGTAAGACATGTAATGGAAATTTCAAAATCATATAATGATAGTCCCCATCGGGTCCACTGTCCAAAAGAAAACATAATCAGTCATCAAACACATAGATTAAAACTTAAATATAATGTATCATGCAAAACACAAGTTTTCACTTTTGTTAATAGTTTAACGCTTAATTTTTTCCAAGTAGGCGTCGATGTCAAACTCTTTTGCTTTGCAGTTTTTTCGGAAAAACCTAGCAGTTGTTTCTCCAACTTCTTCACCCAAATTGTTGCAATCGGCACCCAGTAGTTTCCGGCAAATCACCATCCTTTTGTGCTTCAAATCATTCTTGCTTGCATTAATCAGATCACTCTCCCAATCGTCTGCTTTTTGCCCCATGAATGTTTCTATATGCAACATGGCATAAACACCACAATCTAGCTTGTTCGTTGCAGTTCTCCACTTCATTTTCATCCTTTCAATTTTGGCGTTCCCCATAATCTCGCTTCGATCCTTCAATTTTTTGTCATTCAAAAAATCAACAAACAACTTGACCTGCAATATATTGATTTACCATTATATATTGATTTTCATATAACAATTCTAATATCAAACTTAAATTTAGTCTAGTGTACGTACCATCCTGCTTTGTGTTTCACCATACTTTACAGATATATGCATTTGCTATTGCTTCACAGTAAACCCATAATTTTGTATACTGTGAAGCTGCAGTTGCAGATTAATATTACTGCATTAAAAGGACTCAAATTATGCAATTCCTAGACAATTTATATCATTCAAAAAGGATAATAATACATGCTCCTAATTTATAACTAAGTTTGAATACAATTGTACTGTTTTTTATAATGTTTTTTTGCATTCATTAGTTTAATGCAACACAACAAATTTATACAATATCATAATATACAATTTAGTTGCAAGAAAAGTACACAATTACTACATAAATATGCAAATTGAGTATGACTAATGTACAGTAATAAAGTTGCAATAAAAGTAGACATTTACTACATAAATAGGTATCTAATTAATCAAGTCTATGACAAATTCGTCCACAACAAAAGGATAATTATACATTCAAATAACAAACAATGAGGTTGCTTTAAAAGTCGATAATTACTGCATAAATACTTTTCGAATTATGCATATATATAATTCCTCAAATCATAGACAAATTTTACAACTATAAAATTCTAAATAAAAAATAACCTAATATATATCAGGTTGTGCAGGGAAGTAAAAGTATACAATATCTGCATATATATGTATATATTTATGCAATCCCTGCACGATTTTGTGTAGTACAAAGTAATAAATATGATTTCAATTACAATATAATAAAGTTGCAATAAAAAACGACAATTACTGCATAAATACGTTTCTAATTTTGCAGTAAGCATATTAAACAACACAAAATCCAAATTTTTTGCATAAATTTTTCTATAATTATGCAATTCTTTGATTAATTTTTGCTTTTCAAATTCCATATACAACTGCCCATTTTCAAATTTGAAACTCCTGCTCTGGAAACATATTTTTTTCACACAATGAACATCTATTCCTCCAATATGCTTACTCAAAACAAAAAAAAAATTGCAAACACAATTAAAAAAATAAATAAATTAAATAGGTTTTACCTCCTTGCTTTCGAATGGCCAAATTTCACTACAGTCGTCGGTCGAATTTCCGATGGGTTTCAACCTCCAAATATACCGGAACAAGAAACGAAAATAAATTATTAATAAAAAATACAAACCGTCTACAGAGTATGCAAGTTTGTTCTGAACAATTACTACTAATTTTTGAAAATTAAAGAATTTGCTGTAAACCAAAAACGCCTAAAAAAAAAATTCTGAATGCAATCCCGTCGTCAGAAGAAAAGAAATTCTTGATGCTAATTTTAGTACGGAACTTACCCAAGCAATGCCGCACACGATTTTCGCAACCTCGGTCAACCTAGTTTCGCCTTCCGTCGAGAAATCAGTCACAGACTGAAATTTCTGGCGAGGGTTTTTTTTTTCCTTCTATTGGAGACGACGATTGTTCAGGAATAACCGCAGTAAATGCGGTGGTTGAACTTTTTCTTTGATTTTACAAAGATTCGAATTTAATTAACCTACCACGATTCGAATTAAATGTCCGATAATTATGGAGATTGAAACGTGGGTAAGTTAATTGGTTGTTCATAATTACTCATTTAACCTTTTATGCAACTTTTGAAGTCTATTTTTGCATCGAATTTTTTGGATTGTAAATTAAATCTTAAGCGCTGAATTTGTTAATGGAAGGCTAGGATTAGGTCTTATTTCACATCTAAGAGGGGTTTCCCCATAGTGCACCCATATATATATATATATATATATTGAGGCATACACCGTTCCCATCCAATTAAATTAGCTAATAATTAAATTGGATTTGCAGAAAAATAAATTGTAATTAACTAATGTAATGGATGAAATTCAAACCAATGAAGAAAATGTGAATTTAAATGGTACAATTGACCATCTTCATTTTCTTTTTGCATGCTGCAATCCCTTTTTTGCTGTCACATTTTCTTCTTTTCCCTAACATCTTTTTTTTTAATGTTTGACTAAGTCCATTACTACAATTTATAATATATTTAAAGTTCTTTATTTTTTGATAAAAAGTGCAAGAGAGCATAATTATTGAGTTACTTTTATTATTACTAAAACTGTTTTTTTATTTTCTTATTTTTAAAATGGCTTTCATCTCTTAAATATTTGGATTTAATTGTGTAAAAGAAAATTGAGTCAAACCATAATAATTATTTGAACACAAAAGAATGTTCATTTATTAACTTTGGCTTTGGATTAATCATGTCAAATATAGAAGCAACAAAATGAACCAAAGATCTAATGTACAACCCTAAACCCCAAAATTATGATGGATTTCACTCAATCTTGATCAATTATAGTTGATTCCAATCCAAGATCAGACCAAATCAAATGTGATTAGGAAAATCTAAATAAAAGACCTAAATGAATATTAATATCACTAACTCGACTAAATTCGATTACTAGATAACAAAAAATGTATTTAAATTATATGGATTGGGCTCTTAGTAATATGCATAGCCCAAATATGAGCCCTAATCTTAAAAAATACACTCAGTTGTTTCCCGCCTAAGAAACCCTCGGATTTGAAACGCTGCCCATTTTTCTGCACATTCAACATTATCGCTCGTTTTTTGCTTGCAGAAGATTGCAGGAAATTGTTTTAACAAGAAAAGAAACGGAAATTCGGAAAACATCGGATTGTGCTGACAATATATTCATCTAGATTACATTGATATTCTGTGAAAAATCACTGAAAACGATCAGGAAAAGGACGAGTTGTGTGGAGAGATAAGGTGCGAAACACTAGGCTTGAGACTAGGGTTTCCGAAAATGGACTCCCCTGAGTCTACCAAACCTACAACTACTACCTCCATCGCTAGTGAAACTGCTCCTGTTCAAGTACACGCACCTACTCTTCAATCTTTATTTCCAAGTGTTGCGTATTCTTTGCTTTACGCGTCAGATTCTGTTTGTATCCGAGAACTGTATTGATTTTGATATGGAAGTTGATCTAAGCAGCCACGAAATTTGTGTTTTTTTAAAAAAATTGGTGTGCGCTCATGTTGGTTGCCTGAATTTTGCTATTGGGTATCTTTTACCATATCTAATTTTTTGAAGTTTGGTTTTGTTTACTGGATTCTTGTTACTTCGCACAATCTTCATCTGGGGTTGGTCGCAGATTCACTGAGAAGTATTCTTTCTCTGCGTGCATTTGTAGATAAAGTACATTTTGGAATAAAGTATGCTCAGTTTTTTTTCTTCAACAAATAATATTCCATGGTTTTCTCCTAAGCTGTTGTTTGCTGGATCTCAGGATTCGCCTGTCTTTAGTTATATCAACAACCTTTCTCCTATACAACCAGTCAAAGCATCAGTTACACAGGGTTTCCCCGGGCTCAATTCTCCACCCCTTGTATTCACATCACCCCGACTCAATCTCCATAGCCAGGCAACTTCTCTTAAAAGGTTGTAAATTTGTTGACTGAAACCAATTCCCATTAACCTATGTGCACCCCTTCTGATAAAATTAATGTAGTAATTTGTGATTTACACTTGTAGCAGGGCACATCACCCCATTACTTCTTTTGCTAAACTCCATGGACAATCCGATGATAGCAAGAATAGTGCCTCAACCATCACGGGGCAAGAAAAACTGGATATTCAGTTGAGCACCAGAGTAGTCGCTTCTGGTGAGAATGCTACAGATAGCAACAGTTCCGTGGATGAGCTAATCCAAAGTCCCTCAGGATCCCACAAACAATTCTTGGAAGATATTTTGAAAGTTGATTCACCTGGTTCAAAATTCTCATTTGATTCAACTATCAAAAGATCTCAACATCCTGATCTTCCAACAAGTGCTTTAACATGTTCTATGGAAAATTTAGTAAAGCTTGAACATGAAAATACTACAGGAACAAATGAAGAAGTAGCTCTCGAACCTGTTGCTAGTATGCAAACAGACGAGGTACACAAGGAAAATACATTGATTAATGTCAGTGCAGCAGAAAATGACTTGAAACAGGGAGATGAAGTTTCTGTTGATTATTGTTCAAGCAGTGGGCGTGAGTTGCCTGCAGGCAATTCACTGGTCAATCTGGATGAAGACTACTTCATGACTAAGGTCAGTGATGGTCTTAATGTTGTGCATAATTTCTGTTGGAAAAGTACATTATCATGCTGGTTTTCTATACCTCATAATTTGCAGTTACAGAATGCAGAAACTGGGCTAGCTGCTGCCTTCAATCAGTCTTCTCATCTGCTAATTGGATCAAAGGTAAATGGAAAATCCAATAATTTTATTATTATTATTATTATTATTATTATTATTATTATTATTATTATTATTATTATTTTTGCAACTACTGGAGCAACCTGGTCTCAGCCAGCTCTAATGAATTTACTGAATGATCTTAACGTAAGCGATATCAAGCTAGACAATAAACTGTAGTTTGACAGTATGTATTTTACAAGGCCGTGGCTCTTTTGAGCTGCATTCATACTTCATAGATTTCTCATTTCTTGATTCTGTCGCTGATTTCAATTTTTAAGTCAATATCTTCATTTGTATACAAAGACTCTCTGATCCAAACCTCCTTTATCTGTCATGATTTCTGTTTATTGCACATCGAGCCGCTATTCTGTCAATGTGCTTTATTTGATTTTTTGTTGTGTGGATTAAAATTGCTGGTGCTGCTTTAGATGTTGCTGAACTTCTGACCTGTTTTGAACTCCCAAGTACTGATTGTGTGAAAGAAAAGTACATTATGAGAAGGAATTCTGAAGATGTTCAGAGTATCAACTCTAGATCTTTAACTGAAATTTTCTTAATTATCAGTTTTTTCAAAACCGTGGGGTACGTAGACGTTGTCTCCAGTTTGAAGATGCTGAACGCAATGTGATATATCGTAGGCCTGCTCAAGATCCTTCAGATAGTGAGGGAGAAAAATCACTATCTTTAGAGACATCATCGATACCCATTGATTTGAAACTTTGCCCTATAAATACTTTGAACTCATCAATGAAGAGTCCCAAGCCTTCAGGTATTGGCTTGCATCTGAATAGTATTGTCAATACTGTGCAAGCTGGATCTAGCGCATTAGTAAATGTGAAAGCAACTCAGTGGGGAGGTGAGTTAAGTTTTCTTGGGGAAAAAATCGTTCACTATCAACTCTTCTCTGTCTAATGACTTAAATTGTTCTTCTTATATCTGCCAGATAGTGTTTCAGCAACAACTGACTTCAATATGCAAGAAAGCTATGCTAGTGTGTCAGTTGATTCAGCTTCAGCTTTGACAAATGACTCAGCCGTCTTAAAAGCAAACCAGTCAATTTCAGGAAATAAGAGTAAAAATACTGAAAAAGGTAGTGGATTGGAGGAGACCAACAATTTAAGCTCTAAAAAGAAAAGGCAAGCCTATGAGCTATAATTGCATATATTCTTGTTCAGCCATGGTTTTCTAAGAAGCAATCTCTTTGAATCTTTCCAGGACAAATACAATAGACAGTGGTGATGGCTGTAAGCGTTGCAACTGTAAGAGGTCAAAATGTTTAAAACTGTAAGTAGATCCAATATTCTTATGGATTGTGTTTCGCAACTTCCATTCTGCCTTTTTGGAATTTGTTTCTCTTCAGGTATTGTGACTGCTTTGCTGCTGGCATCTATTGTGCGGAACCTTGTTCTTGCCAAGAATGCTTTAACAGACCTGAATACGAGGATACTGTTGCTGAGACACGTCAAAAAATTGAATCTCGGGACCCTTTTGCATTTGTTCCTAGAGTTGTAAAGCACACCATTGAGCAACCTACAATCAGTTGTGGGGTATTCTTCAGATCAGAATTTGTTAATGAAAATGAAGATACGAATAATACTAATTCAAATGTTTAACTCTATTCAGGAAGACGGATCCAAGTTCACACCAGCCTCAGCGAGACATAAAAAAGGGTGCAAGTGCAAAAGATCAATGTGTCTTAAAAAGTACTGCGAATGCTATCAGGTAGACTGTTGTTTATTTTTGCATGTATTTTATTTCCTTGGTACTGTACTTTTCTTCCAGTTCTTATTGAACATTTCGTGCTTTTCCCCTTCGGGTAGGCAAATGTTGGGTGTTCAGATGGATGCCGATGTGAAGGATGCAAAAATGTCTATGGCCAAAAGGGAGGTATGGTTTGCTCCAAAATTCTTTTTCTGAACCTGAAACATGTAGATTCTGATGTACGTTTGTTTTACTTACTTTATTGCAGAACCATCCTTTAAAATCATAAAGACATTAAATTAAAATCTCAGTATGGAAAAGTTAGTAATTCTTTCATAGAATAAAAGAGTAGTTGCAAATCTGGATAATGTTATTGGATTCCAATTCGACTTAAAATAAATGAAAAAGATAGTCTGAGTTCACTTCTAAGGTAGTTGGAGCAAGTTATATGTTTGATGCCCTTTTGCTGATGAATGTGAGCAGAAGTATCCATATCCATTACTAGGAAGGGAAAAAAGTAGACAAGTTGAATTTCGAATTGTGGTCCTTATCTGTTGGTTTTCATTTTACATTCTAACATCTCATCTTAATATTAGCATTCTACGTCATTTTCTGAACACAACTTGTATAACAAACTATGTACGTGAATTTTGTTCATTAGCTTTTCTGTCGATGTTTAATGCCTTTAAAAGTATTGAATTTTATCAGATTACTTAGAAAGGGAAATGATGCTATGCATGTTGCATCAACAATTATCCTCTATTTATCAGACAATCCCTTATAATGAAACTGCATACCAGTCAAATTTTGAGGGTGAATATATTCATATTGTTGTAATAGCTTGATGATAATCTTAATAGCTTTTGATCTGCATAGTGTGTGTATCCTCATTTAATCCAGATGTTCATTTTTTTCTCCCAGAAAATGGAATGACTAAGATTGTCTTGGCTGGAGAAGATGCTCAAGAAACAACAGATGTCTCATTTGTTGAAAATTTTGAGAAAGCTGCCGCATCTGGGAGTCATACATACCACCCTGAGTTTGTCAATCTGCACAATCTGACTCCTCCTACCCCTGCCTTCCAGTTCTCTGAGTAATACCTAATTCTATACGGATATGTATAATGAATTTTAATAGCTTTTTATAGATGTTTTAACCCTTTTTCCTTGTTTTTGCTTCTCTAATGACAGCCATGGAAAGGGGGCTTCAAAAGTGTGGTTCCCTTCTGGAAAGTATATCCTGTCACCTGAATCCTGTTTCACACGTGTACCACCATATGTGATGCCCCTAGGGACTCCTAGAAATTCAGATAATGCCACAATCCCTGAAAGTGCCAACAATATTGTCGATCTGGTTTGCTTTGATCAGGAATCTCATCATGGTACTGCAGACACAATGGATGAATTCTCAGCAGCATATCCCCAATCTAGGAAGAGGGGGCATCCTTCTGATATTTCAAACCTCCAGAAGTGGCAACAGTATTTTTCGGCCAAAAGAAATCAACTTTCAGAGAGTTCCCTGGTTTGGCACGGGTCACCAATCACCCCAATGGCTCCGTTCTGTGGGATGCAAGATGCGGAACTTGATGTTGGGTTATCTAACAGCATGCAAGACGATACACCAGAGATATTGAAGGATACTTCAACACCCCTCAACATTGTGAAATCTAGCTCCCCAAATAAGAAAAGAGTGTCTCCACCTCATGGTCTCCCCACTTCAAGCCCATCAGCTGGCATTCGAACACGCAAGTTCACTCTTAAAGCTGTTCCTTCATTTCCACCACTGACACCATGCATTGATTCCAAAATGCCGGACATGCAGCAGTATACCATTTCTGAAAATCATAGTTCCCAAAATAAGAGATCTCATTAGATGGTAATTCTTTTACTCATCAACAACCACTGATCAACATTAAGTCCTTTCTTTCTTTGAATTAGCTGAAACTATACAATTTGCAGATTCTATGATTAGATATGCTTTTATCCATGGTCATTGCAAGCAGTGTTTGGCTCGCCATGTTCGTCCAGTCCATGTCTTTCCAGGTAAATAAATGTCTAACGTGCAGGCATACATGAATAGCCAGAATGAACGCTGCATATCGAAGCTGTTTGAAATGTTGAAGGAAAATGTGATTGTAGGCTACACATGCTGTAGCTCATACAATTGTGATGCACACAAGCTTATGCTGAGGGGTATTTCACCTTCTTTCACTGTTAATTCCATTAGCAGCATAGTTTGATAAATGTGAAAATGCGATAGGAAATAATTATGCAGTAGCGGAAGCCATTGTTGTTCTGTGACCTTGGCTTTTATGAAGGCTTTCAATTCGGGAACACACTACAAATAGTTTATTATTATGTCTATAAGAGTGTTGCTTCATTTTTCATATTAATTCTTTCTTCTTGGAATTCCTTAGTGTGAACAATATTGCCATTTTTTTCATAATATAATGGAAGGAATTAAACTTTACATCTTATTTTCTTGAATGATTTCTTATTTTTATTTTTTTATATCCATTTTATTTGAGTATGAAAATGACTTGTTACTTACTAGTTTAGTTATTATTCATCTTTGTATTGCTCTTAAGATATATCAATAATAATGACATTATAGCTTTCAATATTTTGCTATAGAGAACTTAGACCAACATTTTAGGGTAATGGATGCATTACATAATTTATTAATTACCTTTCGAAATTCTTGACTTAAAAAATGATAAATTTTTAAAAGCATTATTGCTCCCTTCATTTTAATTATTTGGTACAATTTTTTTTCGTTTCTAAATTTAGATTTTTTTAAATGTATTTACAATTATTTATAAATACATCACTTATTATACTAGAATATATAATTTGCAAAATAAGAATTCCGTTTGAAATGTCTAATTATCTCACAAAAAATACTGTCTCGTGCAAGGTTTAATAAAAAAAGAAAAGAAAAAAACCTATGATTCTTTCGTCATAACTAGTGTTTACCAAACTCGAGGAGAAGAAGATAATAATAATAAAAAAAAGTAAGCAAACTCTGTTGTAGTCCTAGAGAAAAATAAATATCTGGGCAACATTCCTTAATTTAATCGAATATTTTCCATGTCTTGGAAAAGATCGAGATGCAGCTGCCGGTGTTGGCCATCAACCAATACAAATCATACCAATGATAGAAGAAGCAGCACCAGTGTTGAACAGGGAAGCTATAAAATCACCTGTTCCATCCGCAGCATATACGACAGTCAGTTCGTGTTTGAAAAGAGTAAACACAATGAAAAAAATGAAAAGGCTGGATTGCTCACATTTTCTGGGTTAGTTTTCCCCATAAGAGAAGCAAAATGGAAGCTGCTAAAAGAAGTTTTATGACAGCAGTGACAACGGTGTACTCGGTAGCTAAGGAACTGAAGTAAACTGCAGCGGAGATCAACGCTACAGCCACTACATGCTTGTTATTCCTCCACGGTAGGGTGTTAGAAACTGGAAGATGCACAGCCATTGTTTGTTAGTGATGCCAACTACATTCCAAACTTTTAAGTATATTCATCTCACAATCATCTATATCGTCAAATCACGATGATGCTCCTTCAGAAACATGTGCTGTGTCTATGAAAGTGAAAGATAATGCTTTTCTAACTCCCAGTATGTTATTTACCTTTTCCATCCATTTCAGTTTTGGCATCGGCCCTTAAATGCGTGTAAGATTCAATAGTTCTTCTGAGGCCCTCCTGCAAATAGTAACTTCAATGTGGGTAAATCATCATTGCATTAAGCAAAAAATAAAAAGATGAACTCACTAGCACTATAGGGCCTAAATGACGTGGCCACTGCATACACAGTAGTATTAACAGATTCGTACAAAGATGGACTGCTATTACATCATGGGATATTGTGTTTGTAGACAAGAAATAGGAAGACCCAGGAGCAAGTTTTTACCTGGAGAGGCACAATAGGCTTATAGCCGAGATGCTTGTTTGCTTTTATACAATTAAACGTTCTGCTGCGAGATAGAAGTCTGATTCTTGAAGGTGTTAACTGCGGCACCTTCATTCCATAAGGGGCTAATATTTTATAAACTAACTCCACCATATGTGCAATTGGCATCACGACAGATGCAGATATCTTAAATTTTGGCCTGCAAACTACACAAGGTTAGAGACAAAGATACACATATTGTGGATGACAAAAGACTAACAGCAAATGATCCCTTTTAAGACTTTGACAGGATTGAGACAAATACAGGACAAGTTTTCGAGCCTATCGATATAGGGTAGCATGCTCTGGTGACTCGGAAAGTTGGGGGGGGTGAAACAAGATGCAAAAGGCTTTTGAAATAGAAAACATACCTGTCATAACCCAAACCTTCAAGTATGAAAGACATGAACTCCCAAAATTTAATCTCTTCCATATTGGTAATAAAGTAAGCCTGCAGATAAGATATTCGAAAGAAACTTAGTTATTAAGAGTTGAGACACTTATTCAGGTCAAGGCAATTTTCACCCTATATAACATCCTCCAAGTGTGGCAATCATATAAGTTCATACCTGTCCAGCAGCTCTTTTAGCTGTCGTTTCCGATGCCAAAGCTCGTTCAGCACATATGTGAGCGTGCGCCACATTCTCAACATAAGTAAAATCATACATGTTATTGCCATCTCCAATGATGAACTGTCATTCAAATTAGCAGCCATGAAGAAGTAATCAGAATTGTCAACAAAAACAGTGCTACAGGCAATCTAATTCTACAGCAACATGGGGTACCATTCAACAGAAGTGAAGAGATCAACAAACATATTCCATACGAAGCCCCACCAAACTGGAGATTGAAAAAACTTGACTTGTTCCTGTTCTCTTGTATGACAACATAATTGGTACCTTTTACTTGAACCAAAGTGCCTCCAATTGCAAGACAGCATAAGAAAGTATAAGTAATTACCTTCGATTTTCCAGCCCTCGCAGCAGCAACTAATGAAGGAACAAGCAACTTATCACCAGGGCCGAAAATGCTGCTAGGTCGAATGCAGCATGTTAGTAGTCCATTTGAACCACTTGACTTTATAACCAGTGCCTCGCCTTCTGCTTTTGTGGCAGAGTAAGAATCATTGTGCTTAACAAATCAAGCACAAAAGTGTTAAGACAGCAAGACTAGGTCAGGAAGTCTCAGATTTAAGCCAAAAAAATCATAGCTCAATCAAAATAAGCTAAGGAGAAAGACGCGAAATCTTAAGTAGTTCAAGGTAGACAGAAAAATAGCAATATCATATTAAAACATCCCGTCTCCCAAATCAACAAAATACAAGAGGAGATAAAGTGAGCATAAGTATTTCAGAATCGAACAAACAAAAGCTTAACCAAGAATTCCAAAAATCTGACATCCTTTTCCACATCGAGCTAAAAACTGTAAAAATTGTGAATAAATTCAAACATATTAATACCTTAGAAGGATAGGGTAGTGATTCATCTCCATTAAGTATTTCGTGAACTCCATCAAAAACTACGCTTGGGGAGCTTGTATATATAAGTCGTTTTACTTTCAGCTCAACACATGCATTAATCACGTTCTTGGTTCCTGTACATCAAAGTTACAAACAAATTAAAACAAATCTGTTCATACAAAGGCAAATGCTAGATGATTACATAAACGCAAACACGCTCTGATCTTAATTACATGCCCTAAAACTCAACCTTGTACATTGACAGAATACTGCAGCTGATGGTTATTGATTGACGAATCAGGAGCAGCCATGTGAAAGACCACCTCAGCTCCATTGAAAGCTGCATCGATCCACAGTCGCAATCGTGAATGAGTCAAAGTATTATCAACAAACGAACTTAAATAATCAATTAAAAAAAATAAAAATAAAAAGTTTAATAACTACCTCATTAACTAACAACTACTTCAATTCACAGTTCACAAATGACAATTTAATTACAAAACCTATTGTGAGAGAGTCGCACCTCTGAGCACTTGAGATTTGTCACGAAGATCTGCTGAGACGTACTGCGCGCGGCCGGATTTTAATGCTCCGCCGAGAACGCCTTCAGCCTCGTCGGAGTCGAGCGTGATGGTAGGCCCCAAATCAGCAATGCGCACCGAATAAATGCCGTCTTTGATGAGCATAACCACCAGATGCCTCGCCGCGAAGCCTCTCCCGCCGGTCACCACGCACCACCTCTCTCCGGCGGCCATTCTCAATTCTTCCTTTTATATTTGTTTCAATCTCCGATTTGAATCCAAGAGTTCAGTGATCGGATACTGGAAAAAAAAATTGCGGCTGCAAATTCGTGGCTGGAAAAAGATTCTTTGTAGTTTAACTTTTCACTTCGACAACTTCTATGTAGAGTCTACATTAATTACATTATTTATTTTAGGTAAAGTCTTGGATGAGACGGTACCATTATTTTTATTGTAAAAAGAATTAAATAAAATAATGTATTAGGTGATTCTATTCATAATCCTCAATTTTTTTTTCATAGCCCCATTAAATAATTAAAATTTAAATATTTTTTGAAATGGACATATTTGTCCTTTAGCCTAAAAAACCAAATCTAATACAGATAAAATAAACAAAAAATGGAACCCCTAACAATTTTTTAGCCTCCGCAGGCGTCATTTTTTTTTCTTTCAAGAACACAATTATTCATATTTTCCATTGTCGGAGGTATCAAGTTAATTAAAAATTAAAAATTTATAAAATATTTTATAGATCAAATTTTTCTATTTTCCTTTGTTAAAAAAATCATGTTAATTACAAAAGTTCGGTATTCATATATAGACTATATGATATAGTAATTCTATTTGTTCTATTTCTTCAAGTTAGGTTGTGCGGTGCTTTCACCTTCTTTCAATTCAAATAACCCCTAAATTCAATATAAGTTGCATAGATTTTAAAAATTATTTTTTAACTGTTTTTCATTTGTTTTTTATTCTTTCATCATTATATTTAGAAGACGATTTAATTGCATCATGTCACTGAAAAATTTGTTATGAGAGTTATATAGTTAATTTTTCAGGAAAAAAAATGAAATTCAATCTAATTTTATTCGAAACATAAATTATTTGATAGAACTGGATGAACAATTGGAAGATTTTAAAAAATCATTAAAAGCAAAGAAGAAAAAAATTGTAATGAATTTATTATTTTGTAATTATTTGTAAATAATATAAATGACTGTATTTAATATTTGAGGCTTTGAATTTTTTTTGCCGTTGGTATTTGGGGGGCTATAAGGACAAATATGTCCATTTAAAAATTATTTGAATTTTAATTATTTTGGGGGTTTTGGTGAGAAAATTGGAGGCTATGAATAGAATTACCCTAATGTATTTCTTTATTGCAAATGATGTTTCACCATTTTTATTGTAATATGAGTTTAATGAAATGATGTATTTTTTTTATTGCTAATGATGTATTTGTTTGTTGCAAATAATGTAATTCTTAAAAATGAAATGATGTATTTAACTCATTGATATGATGTATTAAAGTCCGTCTCACAATAAAAAAAATAGTGAGACCGTCTCTCATGAGACCAACTCTTTATTTTTTCATAATAAAATAAATTTATAAACGTAAAAAAACAGTGATTCGTTACAAATTTATTATCTCTCTCTATATATATAATAATAATAAGTAATTTCTTTTTTTACTTTCCCTCCAAAAACATCACATTTTTTATTATTTTATTATTTTATTTTATATATTTACTAATTCATCATTATCATGATATATATGATAATAACAATTTCAACAACATTATATTTGTGCCTTATTATCCTAAAAATATTGCATATAAACTACTTTTTTTGAAAATTAATGTTATAGACAAATTACTTTAAAACCACAAGTATAATATTTTTTACAATTTAAAAATGACTAATATTATGAATTAAAAAATTCTATTTTTATAATTCTGTATTGTTATTTTTTTTTATAATTTAGATATGTAATTCAATGTATAAATAATAACCTATAATAGAGGTAACAATTAAATTTATTTTTAAATAATCACTTAAAAATATAAACAAATATATACAATATATGATTTTATTTGTTACGTATTACTATCGTTATAAATATAAACAATTTTGTCACATTACTCCAAAAAATATCACTTTACATCTACAATTATTTTATTATTTTATTTAATTATTCATCAATATTTTAATAACATAATAATAAAAAAACTTCAATAATGTTTGCGTCATTTACTTTAAAAACATTGCATATTAACTAGTTTTTTAGAATTTAATTTTATAGGCTAATTTCTTTAATAAGACAGGTATAATTTTTTTTTCAATTAAATGAGCTAATATTGTGAATTGAGGTTCTATTTTATAGTTTTGTATTATTATTTTCTTAAATTTAAATATGTAACTCAATTAGATGATTACTTATAACATGATAAAAATTAAATGTATCTTTTAACAGTTACTCAAAAATATAAAAAAATTGTATAAATGATTTGAGTTACATGTTGATATCATTATAAATATAGATTTTGTTTTATATACTAATATCTTTATATTTAAATATTAGTTATATTTTAAAAATAGCAAAAATTCATTTTGTGACTGAAATTGTTACAGTTTTACTAATTTTATTCATCGTTTACATTCAATTTATCAACTAATTATTTTTTTAAAAAACAAAATACTAGTATGAAGTCCTATCTTTATATGTTTTGTGTTTGTTTTAGTCATTTTTAGTTATTAAACTCAGAATATGTAATGAGATGAATAAAAAAGAACTTAAAAGTTAAATATATGATTTTAGATAACTATTACAAATTTTACTATTAAACTAAACTTATTTTATAAGTATCTTATTTTTATATATTACGCGCAACGCGCGGGCGTTGCGCGTAAAAACATCATATCACATCATTATTTTATTATTTTTTTTCTTTTTATTCCTTTTTTTTATATATCTAATCCATCTATATTTTATTCCTATATATATATATCCTTAAAGCACTTAATTATGTGACAAAATTAATAAGTGATAAATATTAGTTATATAACAATATTTAACTTATTTATCAAATTTATCTCATTCATAAAATACTACAACCTATATCCTATTTTTAAAAATCTATTATTAAGATAGTATCTTATTGATATAAATAAATTATAGGTATACAATAGATAATAGATAATAAGTTAGAGCATATTATTTGTGCTAATTTTTTTTTAAAAAATTACAAATATAATTTTTTAAGAGTTATTTTTGCTTTAGGTTAGAATTTCATACCATAATATAAATTAGGGAAAACTTGATCATAATTCTATTATGATGGGTCATTTTTTCGGAAGGTTGAATTGTAGAGTATATAGTCTCACACTTATATTTATGAATACTAGATTTGATTTTTGGAACAAAGAATTTTGAGTTTGATAGTAACTTTAATTTTTAACAGCCTAACTTTTTTTAAAAAAATTGTTATATATTGAGAATAAAATTAATAATTAAACTTTATATATATATAATGTATGAATTAAAGTTCATTCAAATGACCTACTGTAACTCGAAATCATGACCTATTGGACATAAGTAATATGTTAACTACTTTCGTTTCGCGTTATGAGTGATTTTATATTTTTCTAATCCTCAAACACATACACTATATAAATATTATTTAAATAATGAAATTTAATTATAAAAAGATATATATAAATATATAAAAAAAATAAACTAATATATTTCACATGAAAACATTTAGTCTATTATTTTGTGAGAAATGCATTTTTACATTTTATAAATGAATTTCACGAGAGAAAATAAAATAAAATTTTAATTATATTTATCTAAATCTGCAAATATATAGATATTAATATTACAGTTATATTAATATATTGATGAAAGAAAGTTACACAAATGAAGATGAATGTCCCGAATATTATTTAAATATATAATCAATTGATTATAATTAAAACGCTAATCACAACACTCCACTCCAGATTGATAACTCACTAAATCTAATTATATTATATATTATTATTTATTAGTTTTATTCGGTAAAAAAGAATTATCCAATTTTACCATATATTATTAGCAAAGATATGGGCTCAACGTGCATAAAATTCTCTATAATATAATACCTCAAGACTTTCTAATATCAAACATATAGTTTATTATAATAAAAAAAATTGCATTACAACATGATTTGAGATATATGGGAACTTAAGAACTACTAAATTTCTACTTTTTCAAAAAATATATTTGGCCTTAGTTTGTATAATTCTTAATTGTGTACAATTTATCTATTATGATATATTCATTAAATATAATCATTTGTTGTTTTTAGATTTTTATTAATAATATTATAAATGATATATCTTCTTAAAATTATGATAATTTTTAAATTTATGCTTATCTATTTGGATTAATATAATGATGAACCTTCAAATATATATAATATAAAAATTATAGATTCAGTTAAAAAAATTACTTTTTAAAAAATCTTAGCAATCGAGATTATTAAAAGAATAAAAAACCTAATAATAAGTATATTTTTTTCACTTTATCTCAATTATGTGGTTTCGCATTTTTTTTTTACTTTCATTATTGATAAATATTTTGGTTATTAAAATTAATATACTATCATTCAACTATACACTTCTATTTAAAATTATTTTAAACTAATAATTTTATACCCAATATATTTTACTTACCCAAAAAAATCACACCATTTATCTTAATATGTTAGAATAGAAAATGTATATTATATTATTGTTAAAAAACTATAAACTTAAAAGAAAAAATCAAATATAAGATGTCGAATAAATCAAATCAAATATGAATTTATGAATATATGCAATTTAAAAATTTAAAAATAAATAAATTGACCGTGCAACGCACGAGTGTAATTCTAGTTCATATATATAATCATAAATATTAGAGAGAGGATCATTGCCGTGCTAAAAGCACCACACGCCTTGTTGCTCCTCATATCAAATAAAATACTCCCCCGGTCCCGAAGGAGTAGTCCAATTTCTCATTTTTGTTTCTCATTTTCCTAAAATGACAAACTTTTTCACACTCACCAATAAAATATTAATTTCACTACACTCAGAACCCTTAATTCTCTTGTCGAAAAGAAATGGGACTACACTAATCGGATGGAGGAAGTATAATTAAGTAAAATATAATAAAATATAAAAATATTTTGAATATATTGTTAAAACCTCCACAGTAGAGGTGCAGTGCTAGGCAGATGATTCTCTCCCTAAATATTACGGGGTGTGTTACGTGTACCCGTGTACGGTACAATTTAATTGATTTTAAGGGTTAAGTATCATAAAAAATAACATATACTTGAAATTCTTATAAAAAATTAAATTAGTCAAATAATTACTCTAAATTAAATCAGTTAAACCATATTAAAACGATTTCATTCGGTTAATAAAAACGTTTGAAAAATTATTTAATCAATAGTGCAAATAATTAAAATAATACATTATTATGAATATGAAAAGCCCCGATGTAATTAAATCTTGTAACGACTATTCGTTAGTATAATGAGAATTTCCCCTTAACTTGAGTATTTATTTAATTTAATTAGAGAGCTTTCGAGTTTATTTTTATCGCGATCGAGAAGTTAATCTCTTTTATCGAACCGGGATTTATTATTAAATTGAAGGAATTACCAAGTTCATTTGGAATTAATATGAGGTGGGATATGATTTATCATGAGATTTTATTGATACTTGAAATTGTGTTGAAAAGGACAAAATGAGACTTGAGTTGTCATGTGTTTTGGTGGTATATGCATGGTATTAATATGACACTTGGTGGTGTAAGGATAATTTTCTCCTATTCTATGAAATCTTGGAAGAATAATAGGATTTAAAGGAAAATTAATATGGGAATATAGATACATATACATAATTATATATACATAGGAAATATTATTATTAGGTAGATATATATGAGTAAAATAACTCATTTCCACTACCTTATTCCTAAGCTAGAGAGAGAGAAAAGAAAGAGAGCTAATTTCTCCATTTCCAAACCCCCACCTCGTCAGCCCTCTTCCCAGACGAATTTCGGCCAACTCCAACCACCGCAGACCAAGCGACCACCACCATCGGATAGATCTTCCTTCAAGCTTCGTTTCAAGCTAAAGTGGGCGTTGTGAGGATGAGTATCGACGGAGATATTGAAGAGAGAAGGTAGGCTGTCGAACTTGTTAAGATTTCGAGTTTTGAATTATAGAACTTTTTGAATAGGGGTTTAATCGAGTTTTTGGTGTTTGGTTGATGTTCCTCATGTAATAGGGAGTTGTTTGATACCTTGTGCCTCGAGTTTCATCGCGGGAATCCGTGCCGCCGCCGTGGGGGAGAACTTCCGGTGAGCTCGCCTCTCCCCTTGTTTCCTAGCTTCTTTCTTCGGTTCGAAGCATGTTTCGTGGTCTAGGATGAGTGTAGAGCATGCTAGGATGGTTAGATGGTCTTGCATGTGTGTTTTTGGCAAGTTATCGGAGGTTGTAGGTTCAGCTGGTGCGAGAGCTTGGAGAAGACGATCGGTGTCGATCGACGGGCAGGATGTCGATCGACATGGAGGCTGCTCGATGGAGGGAGCAGATCGACACGCACCTGTCGATCG
>JAPKLW010000206.1:606681-651956 GCA_026898455.1 Plectranthus barbatus
GGAGGCTGCTCGATGGAGGGAGCAGATCGACACGCACCTGTCGATCGACACGGAGGCTGCTCGATGGAGGGAGCAGATCGACACGCACCTGTCGATCGACAGGGTGTGTGTCGAGGGACAGGGACATCCAACAGAGGGAGGACGATCGGGAAGCTGTCGACTTACCTGTCTTGTGTCGACGTGGGCTGTGTCGACCGACACAGAGCCCTGTCGGTCGACATAGCGCTTCAGAGGAGAGGAACTTGGGTTATTTGTTCGATTTCAATTTATTACGAGTCTTGGTCGATTTATGAGTTCATTTTATGATTAGGGAAGCATGATATGAGCATGAAGAGGATATTGGTTGTGGTAACAAACCTTAGAGATTGAGTTGTTTCGTTAAACTAGCATGTGAAGTGTTAGTATGAATTTGATGATGATGAGAGATGTTTTGGAGTCGGTCGATTAGGTACCTGACCTAGCTGTTCGTCTTAATTAGTATGTTTGATGTTATTGAAGGTGTGAGATAAGGAAGAAATCTCGATTTGCTCAATTTACGAGGCTCATCTATTTCATTTGAAGCCTAACACCAGGTGGGAAACTATTTGAGTATAAAAGCAAATGTGTTTTCTTTTCAAAATGTGTTAAAATGTTTTATTTTAAATGAGATGCTATGCATGTTTTGTGCTATTATATTTGTCCTCTGTCGATTCCCATCGACAGAGAGTTATATTAATGAATTTGGAACCAGGTTTTTACTGTGCTAGAATTCATTAAATGAAGTGGGGTGAAAAGCCCCCACGTATTTATGAAGTGGGATGAAAAGCCCCCACATGTTTGTGGATCCAGGTGTGGTTATAAACGATCGGGTCTCAAAGGTAAATTCTGAGACTAGTGCACTTAGATGACAGTAGGTTGAGTGTGTATTCATTCCTAACTGATCATCGTAACTTGGAAACCGGCCAACTTCCAGTTACAACCCTATAAACAAATATAATATCATGTAAAATAGCACGTGCAAATAAAATATTTTGGATGCCACGGTTTCTTTCAACAAAACCCCGTGTACATCTGTGTGAGTGGCATAACATTCTTATATAAATGTATGTTTTCAGGCATATTTTCCATTGGGTACATTAGTACTCAGCCCCTCGTATTGTTTCTAAAATACGCAGGTTGAGCAGCGAGGACTGGAGTACGAGGGGTGTAAACAGGCGAGGTGAAGATTGTCAGATTTAAAAGATCCTGAGATATGCATCATCATATGCATATCTTCACTACGCTGCACATACCGCTGCTACACGCTCTGTTCTTTCCTTCCCATTTTTGAAGTGTTTTATGGATCAAATGTTATTTCCTTAAAAACTTTGGACTCGATGAATGATTTCCTTTTGTTATTTAAATCTCTCTTTCAAATTATTGAAGTCTTCCGCTGATTTAAATTAAGGTTATGTTTGGAAACATCTGATCACCACTGTAACGTGTTCCTAAATTGGGAAGGTCAGTTGGGGGCGTTACAGAATATTTCAAATATTAATTCAATTAATGATGCAAATAATAGAATTAACCCAATTATATTTTACTTACAAGAAAAAATAAAAAAAATGTTAACTTATGGCGGTACAATTGAGAAGAATATAAACCTTGAACATATATTATTATATTTAATATTGTATCAAATATCATTAAATAATATAATTTTATTTAAAAAAATATTATATATAGGGCCGGCTATACTCTTCAAATCAAACCATCAAGTTTGGGTTTTACAAACCCATCGACCAAGTCAATTCTCTCAAATCATTCTAATTAATTTAATTTAGTAGTTTGATTAATTTTAAAAAAGTATGCTTACCCCTAATTACATCTAAGGTTTTACACGTGGCTTTATTACAAAAAGTATCCTTCTCCAAAACTGAAATTAATATGGGAAAATAACTTAATTTTCTTTAAAATAAATAAATTTTATTCCAAGTTTTTTATAGTAATCAATTTTATTCTACCTTTTGGTTTTGTCTATACATTTTATCCCACAAAACAAACGACATTAACTTCTTGATGATTCATGCATTTTTCTTTCACGTGGATACCACACCAGCATTTACGTGGATATTAATTTAAATTTTTTTTTAAATGGAGACTTATCAAAAATGATATTGCAATCATAGATGACGCAAGTCTCCGTATCGTCTATATGAATATAAATAACGTGGTTATCGCGCGTTGTTTATAGTTGCCTATTTTTTTAACTGCACGATCACACTTTCGTGTTGTCTATTACGATATGACAACACGAATGAGTATTCGTATTGTCTACATTGCATTGTCTATAACTTTATTTGTTGTAGTGTTGTTCCATTCAAAAATTGAAAATCATAAATTGAAATGTTGATGTTGATGTTGACGTGGACATGAACATTAATGTTTCATTTAATTAATATCCACGTGGAAGCTGAAGTGGCATCACACCGAAGAAAAACATATGAATCAACAACAATTTAACTTCATTTTTTTGGGATGAAATTCATAAATAAAACTAAAAGATAGAATAAAATTGAATACTTAAAGATAAAATTCACTAGAACTCAATTCTTTAGGATAAAAAATAAGTTGTTTTACCAATTAATATTGGCAAAGTCTCAGATGAGACGGTCTCATTATTTTTATTGTGAGACGAATTCAATGAAATGATGTATTTCTTTATTGCAAATGATGTTTTACCATTTTTATTGTGATATGAGTTTAATGAAATGATGTATTTCTATATTGCAAATGATGTATTTCTTTGTTGCAAATAATGTAATTCTTAAAAATAAAATGATGTATTTAATTTATTGAAATGATGTATTAAGATCCGTCTCACAATAAAAAAAATAGTGAGACCGTCTCTCAGGAGACCAACTCATTAATATTTAATGTATTTTATAATTATAAAGAGTGTTTAAACGAGATATCGATCCTTGATTTTCTCAATTATCTCATAAAAGGAAAGTAATCTTCCATATTCCAATCATTGACTAAAGCGTCGGAATCTAAGTAGGGGTGTACACGGTCCGGTTTGAAGGTCGTAGTATGGACCAAACCAAATAATACGGTTTGAAAAATTCTCAAACCAAACCGGCCAAATTAATTTTTCAAACCAAACCAAACCAAATAAAACGGTTTGGTTCGGCCGGTTTAACGGTTTGGAACATGACTTTAACGAGCAAAGTTAAAACATAAAAAAAATTCTATTTTTAGCAATAATTTATTTGAGAAATTAAAAATAAATAAATAATGGTCCTCATCGACAAAGTACAAGACAATCATAATAGAAACAAACAATTTATGACATCAATATATAATAGTTCATATCTCATTCTCAAACATAATAGTTCATAAAATGTCACATTATTACGATGCGACAATGGTGAAGCCGACCAACGCTTGAATTAAATTGTCAGATTGTAATATTGGATAGTTTAAGGTTTATTTTAAATTTCAATAAATAAATAAAAATGTAGGAGAAAAATAAAAATTCTATGATTTTGCACAGTATAGGATTCATACTTATTCCGAGATTATAATAAGGGTAAAAGGAGAGACGTTTACAAATAAATAAATAAAAATTTGTAAATAAAAATGTAGGAGAAAATAAAATATATGATGTTGCGTAAAGGATTTGAACTTGTACATTTTTAAAATTCAAAGTATAGCTTGAACCACTACACTAAATGTACTACATTAATATTTTTAGTACAATATATAATTTAAATATTTATTAAAATTATAAACGGTCTGGTCCGGTTCAAACGACCGGTTTATGTACTCAAACCATGGACCAAACCAAATTATACGGTTTGAAATTTACGGTCCGGCCGGCCGATTAATTCATTTGCCAAACCGGCCAAACCGGCCAAATCATTTTGGTTCGGCCGGTTTGGCCAGTTTGGACCAAACCGTGTACACCCCTAAATCTAAGGACCACCATTGTTTTCTAAAACCAGTATTCATAATTTTAAGTTTAATTATTAAAGTTCGAAACATCGTTTTCTTCTACGGAATATATTGAAAAATCATGAGATTTTGAAACATATAATGTGTAACACATTCATTGACAATCTAGATTTTGCAAAGTCAAATAGAATCACTATTTTCCAGCCTATAATTTGTTTTGATTAATTTAGTGTGAAACGAGTCTGATAAATAATTTTGATGAACAACGACTTTTACCTGTTAATTAAAAAAAAAAACCTCATTTATTTGGTCATAGCAGTTCATATTTTACTTACCTTTTCATATTTTACTCTATATGGATAGAATCTCATGATGACCTTTTTTTTTATAATAGTAGTATTTTGATCAAGATTTTCTATCCTATTATAATTGGTCGAATTTTTATTTATTTATTTTTTGAATTAGATGTGATGGTATATTTAATATAAGGAAAAACTATGAATTTCACTTAAATGTATCGATTAACTCTAAAATTCACACTAATTTTCGAAATATTAGGGAAATTTATCCTAATTTTTTTTTCATATTATGGAACTTTATCCTAATGTTAACTTTTATTAGTTAAAAAAAAATCCTAAATTTAGGGTAAATTTAATTTCTTATTTTATCAATCATTAGTGTATTATTTATAAAAAAACTTAGGGTATCCTAATTTGACAAACAATTGGGTATAATTCCCTAAGAGAAAGAAGGGTAATGTAAATTTTAGAATTGACTTACATATTAGAATAAAATTCATGTTTTTATATGAGAAATATAAGAAGACGACGAGGGAAAGTTGTTATTTTGTATGATGAGTTGACAAGTACTGGAAGAGGGATTCACATGTGGCGTGGGCGTGGGACACAACGACATGACATGAATTTGACTGTAAAAGTATATGCATTATGCACTTTATTTGAAAATTACACGATTCATGATATGGTTTCAAACATTTTTTTTAATTTTTTTTTTAAATTTGGATTTGGATTTTGATTATTCAGACACACTCAACAGACACGGTTAGAGTGAGCGGGTGACAGAAGAATGTCTGAATGTGTTCCAGGCAACCCAGTCACTGCATTTTCTTCTGCTGAATCATCATTCCATTCAACTATTTTCCACTTTGGCCGGTCACATTAATATCTCTTTATTTTTGGTCTTAATAAGTCTATTCCATTGAAATTTCATTATTTTACTATATATTATATGCATAAAACACACTGAATTTTTTTTGGTTATTGTAACGCCCCCAACTGACCTTCCCAATTTGGGGCCACGTTATATTGATGTTTCAGGTTTTGGCAACACTTTTTAATAATTATAAAGTGGAAAACTTGGAATTGAATCAAAAGATAAATAAACAGTAGAAATAAGTACTTCAAGTCAGTTTCATAAAACAACAAAATTTAAGTTGTTTAAACATTCAAAAGTGGGAAGGGGTAACTCAGAGTACGGTGCAGCTGTGTGTGTAGCGTGATTGTGACATGTATATGAAGATACATGTCACACGATCTATTTATCTCTTCAAATTCACTTTATTTCACCAACTTACACCCGCCACTTCCATTCTTGCTGCTTAATCTGCACGTTTTAGAAATAACGCGAGGGTCTGAGTACTTTCGTACCCAATGAGAAACATGCCTGAAAACATACATTTATATTGAGAAATGATATGCAACTCACACAGATAGACACGGGTTTTGTTGAAAAGAATCGTGCCATCTAAAACATTTTATTTTGTGCGCTATTAAATATGTTATTATATCTGTTATTGTTTTGTAACTGGAAGCTGGCCCACTTCCAAATTACGATAACTAGTTAGGAATGATTTAACATTCAACTCACTAGCATCTAAGTGCACTAGTCTCGGTTTACACTTCGAGACCCGATCGTAATTTAATTTCCACAATTTCTTCCCACAGGGTTTAAGGTCACTACCATTTCACCCATTTCAATCCTTCTCGGGTTTAAGGTCACTACCATTTCACCCCATTTAATAGTTAATAAGAGTAGCGCATGTACTAGAAGTACATGGTTCTTGTCTTATTAGTACCTCTTTGTTGATAATTTTCAACAGAGGACAAATATAATAGCACAAAAACAAGCATAGCAATCTCAATTCAAAAATAAAGTAGTTTAACACATTTTGAAAAGGGAAACACACGTTTGATTTTATATGGAAATAGTTTCCCACCTCGTTACCGGCTTTTAGTTTAGATGCTTTCTGCTAGAATGAGCTCAATTGTCCTTGCTTTCAAACCCCTACAATTAGATAGGTTATTCGGATTAGTACGAACCATCTAAGACCAGACAACTCACATAATTTAATGTAATAACTTAATCTCAGGAATCGAACGAGGTTTGGAAAAAATTTGGAAAGGAACGAAAATGCAAAACTGGAAGGTCTGCCCTCTGTCTCGACCGAGACAAGCCATCTCGATCGAGATGTCTGTTTCGACCGAGACAAATGCAATTTTGACCGATATGGGCATATCGACCGGGATGAGTCCATCTCGGTTGATATACACACATCGACCGATATCCTTTCCATCTCGCCCGATCTATAAACTTCGACCGATGTTCCTCCTTTTGGGAATTTCTCTATCTCGACCGAGTTCAACCCTATCTCGGCCGAAATGAATATTTCGACCGAGATGAGTATCTCGACCGGGATGCCTGTATCGACCGAGACAAGCTCCATCTCGACTGATACGGGTCGTCTTCTCCGACTCTCCGCACGGCGGACCTGCAACTCGCGTTTTTGGCCACTCCGGCCGTCCGATCATACATGCAATTACACATTCCGACTCCCTAGACATCCTAGAACATGATTCTACTCTCGAAACACTAATTTAAATACAAAAATGGGGTTGAAGGGAGGCTCACCGGAAAACTCAAGTCAACGGCGGCGAGCTCGATTCCGATGACCAAATTCACTTCTCAAGGTGTCCGAATGCTCTCCAGGCAGTGGGGAATGCACCTATAACATCAAAACGTCGATTCATGGTCGGAAAAAAAAGTTTTAACCCATAACTCTCTCAAATCGGAATAAACACCCACCTCACCTTCTCTCTAGAATTTCTCCGTCGATACTCCACTCCACGGCGTCCACTATAGCTCTTTAGAAAGCTGGGAGAACAAGCTGTCAAATGGCGGTGGTGGCTTGGCCGGGGGTGGCCGGAGGCGACCGGAATCTCACCGGAAAGGTGGCGGGTTGAAGGTGGGTGGAGGGGTTTCTCTCAGCACTTTCTCTATCTAAGTTATACAATAAAGTGGAAAATGTTATAAGGTATGATTCCCTTATTTATACTCTCTCCCAAAGCATATCTCATGGTGCTCATTTTCATCTCTTACATAGTATGACTTAATTATCCATACAATTTCCAACATAACAACTCCAAAAAAATCCATGCATATACTTCCAAATTAAATTTCCAATCCATGACACTCCAATTCTCACCATAATACTTCCAATAAATCTTGATAATTTCTTCAAGATTATAGAATAATTAAACTCAATAACATGATTCAATTTTCCAATTCCACTCAAATAAAATTCAAATGCTTCTCAATAACTAGGAAATTCCTCTTTATTAGATATATAAATCCTTTCAAAAGCTTAATTAAGCTTGGGGCATTACAGTTATTGCTGCAATTAATCTAAAACCACGTACATCCTCACATTCTGCCTTTGTTTTATCACATAAATGTTTCAATGCCAATTGCGGACGCGTGTTAAACGTACTTACGGTCTCTCTGATAAAAAAAATATAGGTGGTGAAGTCAATTCTAATTATAATTAATATTTTTAATTATTATCACATCAACCTTGGATACGTTACAGCATTTCTATGTTCTATAAAAAATTATGCGAGACTACCTCATGTATTATATATTGTGATCAGACAGAATTTGTATCATGCTTGTGTAATTTATAAATTATATTTGTTTAAGTCACAAATTATGTTTGTTTTATTTATGATACACGTACAATTAGGGATGTCAATCGGGCTGACCCACCGAATTTCGGGCTAACCCTATTGGGCTGCGGGCTATTCGGTCCGGGTTGAATCGGATTGGATTTTTATCGGGCTAAAAATTCTTGAACCTAACCCTAATCCACCGGTTTTCGGGCTGACCCGTCGGGTTGACAAGATTTACGAGTTTATTTTTGTAAAGATTTTCTTAAAATATTTTAACAACCCCTAAAATAAAATTAAAAAAATAATAATGAACCAACATAAATAAAAGATATTAAACAACAATATCTTCGCAAAAAAATAGTGATAAGTGGATAAAAGATTGTCCAATCGTAGTTTGAAAAAAAAACATCAATCCTTATATATCAATTAATTTAAGTAATAGAAGCCATTCTTCAACATATAATATGATAAAATAGGGATTATGAAATTAAATGTACGTAGCTTTCACTTGGGTGAGTATAACAACGAGAGGCTAAAAGTGCTTGAAAGGAAGAAATGAGTACGCTAATTAGGAGAGCGATGAGTGGAAGATAGGGAAAGAGGAAGAAAGGGGGCATTTTTTGATTTGAGGGTAACGGACTACGTCACTGGGAGAGATAGATGAGATTCCGTGTGACTGAAAATTAGGTCTAGAGAATTAGGTCTATAATTCATGGGTATAGTAGGATATAAATAATATTAGAAATAATGAATAATAAAATATTATATATATTGTTAAATATTGCCGGACCTACGGGCCGACCCGCAACCCACCGGGCTCAACCCGTTCGGTTAAAAATAATTTCGGGTTGAAATTTTTTTACCCTAACCCGCATATTAGCCCACCGGTTTCGGGCCGACCCATCGGTTTCGGACTTTATTGACATCCCTACGTACAATGTGTAAGTAGTTAGTTTAAAAATTAATCATACATGTTCGTGACGGGTCAAGAAATTTCTCGGAGGAGGGGCGACATTAAATTTTTTCAAACAAAGAATTGCAAAATTGAGTACAATCGAAAAATTATTACGACTCATCTTCGTTTTCAGCTCTCTCTCAGGCCTCTTTTTCTTTATGTTTAGCCCCTTTTACTCCTTCAATCACGGCTTCTCAATAAGAGGGTCTAACTCACAAAATGATCTAATTACGACACTAAAAAGAAAAAAAAACAAAATCGACTAGGGGGCTGGAGCCCCCTACCCAAAGTGTAGATCCGCCAATGATACATGTTTAGTTTATAAACCATGTTGCACAAGCTACAGGTAAACAAGCATGCATGTCACAACTTGGGTGCATGTTACTCAAATAGTTTGTCTGTCACTAAAAGGTCATGAATTATAATCTCAATATAAATATTTGGCCAGATGAGTTCAAAGTTAATGCATTTTATAATTTAAAAAAAAAATAGTAAATAAGCCTGTTTTGTGAACTAAACAATGATTTATGGTATAAGTAAGCATAGAACTTACAAAATAACTAGGTCTCATTTATGATGAGAATGAAGGTGGTCCAAAATAAGAATAATTTAATTAATAAGTCATCCGGACGTTCGTTTTTCCTGCGATTCTTTGAGGACTGACTTCATATATAGGTGTTAAATTTCCACCCGTTTTTATTCACGTTTCTGCATCGCGTCTTTGTCAACTCTGTTCTTAGGCTATGATTCGTAATCCATCAACAAGGATTATATCAATTTATATCATAAAAAATGAAATAGCAGAAGCTAGATCTATGAAACTGATACAAAATTATTTTGTAAAATTATTTATCATGTTTATATAGTTGGGAGATTTAAAGATGATTTAGTAGTAAGAAATTTTGCACGAGTCAATTAGTCATAGAGTTGAATTAAGGAGGAAATTAAATACAACAAAAACAATACATAATTACCTGGATTGAGTAATATTGAGTGCATGCATGAATAACAATATTATCGGCTATTGCATAACAAAAGCTTATTATTATTATAATATATTATTATCGATCGACAGGCGAAACAGATGGATGATCGATCTCGAATTTCTTTATTTTTTTTTTATAAATTTTTTTATACATAAGATGTCTGAACTCTGAAATATATATCTTGTAAGAGATATATATTTATGGATGACATATTATTTGGACACCATCAATACGCAGATATGATGTATATATAGCTATATATACGACTGTTTTGTATGTATCATATGAAAGCGGGAAGCCTCAGAAATTCCAAAGGGAATAATTCACGTTCCCCTCTTCTTCATCTTCATAAACCCTAGCTTCATAATATGGAGGAACGTACATCTCACCGGGCTCCGGAAAACCCCCAAACTCCGAAACGGAGCCCGCATTGTGGCCGGCGCCGCCATTATTCATGTCCACCATTTCCCAAAACGAACGATCGATCAAGTCCACCGCCCCGGGCGTCGCAACATTATTCAATTCCGAGGCCTCACGCGACGCCGCAAGCTGACCACTGCTCGTGCTCGGACCGCCACGGTAATTATTCCCGTGCCGCTGCGCGACTGCCTGGATCTGAGCGGGGTTGAGGGACTGGCCACCCGCGATATCGGGGGGGTCGTGGGAGAAATTGAAGTTGGCGGTGCTGCCGCGGAGGCAGAAAAGGGCGACGTCGAAGGCGCGGGCGGCCTTCTCCGGCGTGTCGTAGGAGCCTAGCCAAATGCGGTCCCGGCTGTTGGGGAGGCGTATCTCGGAGACGTACTTGCCCCATTTGCGCTTGCGCACGCCCCTGTAGCCCGACATGTAAAAAGCTTTTGCATGAAAGTGCAGATATGCGGGGGAGTGTGTGTACCTGCGTGTACGGTGTATATATATATATATAGATACAGGTTGAATCTCCGTGGAGGGGGTGGGGATATTCATATTCCTCTAAAGGAAAGCTACAGAGGTCGCAATCGGAAAGTCTGAGCGCGTAAACTGAGATGAAAAGTCTACGTGAGCGTCGAGTTAAATAGGGACATGGACGGGAGGGGTTTCAGGTTGTTCCCTCAATTTTGGATTTCCCTTTATTTTCTAACTTTTTACTAAACGCGGTAGGACAAAAATTATATATATCATCTCCACTCCAGGAGCATATGTAGAATTCGAACGTAGTAAGTAATGACCCAACCCTAATTACGTAGGATCGATATTTTATAATTTTATTTTTTATTTTAAGAAAAATATACATCAATATAAAAAATAAAAAAAAACTTTTGAAAGCCAATGGAGGTGGGCGACCCCACGGGTCTCTACATACCTCCACCCCTATCATCTATATTTCCAAATTTACGGTGCAATAGTTGAGTTCAAAATTTTTCAGAACTATAAGGTTATAAGTTTAAATAAATAAATATTTATTTTAAAATTTTCACTAGTTTATTTCGAAACCTATGATTGTCGTACAACTAAACAAAGTTTCACTATGATATACTACCTCCGTCCTGCAAGAATAATTCCATTTTCAGTTTTGTTTGTCCGTAAAATAATCCAATTTCCTAAAGTAGTAAAAAATTAGGGAAAATTAATTTATTAATTAATCCCTAAATAAACCAAAACGCCCCCAAATCCTAACATATCATCTCACTCCCTCATTTTGTATGCACCACACACCCCCTTCTCTCAAATCTAAGCGCTCTCTCTCTCTCTCTCGCCGCCTCTCTCTTCCACCCGCGATGATGAATTCGCTAAGGCCTTCTTTCGATGGTGTCTCGCCGCCCCTGTCACCCCTCCTTGTTGCAGGCGATGACCTGGTGTGGGAGGAAGATATCTAGTCAACCGACGAATCATCCGACCTTGGCTCCCTTCTACAAGTCCCTACCGCCGAGGTTGTTCCTATCAGGAGAAATGACTCGTGCTTCGCCGACATAATCGTCCCAGAAACCGAAGATGAACCGACGAATCTGAGCGAACCCTACACCACCGATTCGACGTGGCTAGCATATCAGGTGCTAGATGCGCGAATCCCACTTGAAACCAAGCTGGAGGTTGTTCGAAAATTTTGAAAATCCCAATTCCCTAATATCCGGTCAGATCTACTCCCTAATTTAAGTTTTTGAAGCATGTTGTCTCTGATATCTGTGGCTTTGTTGGTTCAGTTCTATTCGAAGCTAAAATCTGAGGTTTTGTTATGCTATTATTTGAAGCATGCTGTCTCTGATATCTGTGGCTTTGTTGGTTGGGTTGTATTCGAAGCTGTTGATATCTGTGGCTTTATTGGTTCGATTTTTATATGATATTTGAGGCAATTGATGTTTCTATTAGACTGTGGGAATTTGGTGTTACTGTCCTGATATGATTAAAAAATGCTCACACATCCCTCTTGTTTTAACACATTCATGATGCACACTATGTGTGAAATGTGCCAGACTGAATTGAAGTGGTTTCTCTTTTCTATTTTTGGCCAATGTTTCAAAAATACAAGTCATTCTAACTTGGTAATGCTTTAGAATCATTGTAGTGATTCATATGCTTTACAAAAATCAAACATTAGGCATCCCATATGCTTTACAAAAATCATACATTCATGTACATACATTCAAAAAAAAGCTTTATGTGCCAAATCTTCAACCTATATGCACCCCAAATCTTGCTACTGCCCCATTTAACCTATATGCATCCCAAATCTTCAATGAGCTGTTCAAAACCATCTTCTTTGCAACCTGCTGCTTTTAAATTCTCAATGTTGTCATTCACTAACTGCATGGGTACTTCTAAATTTCGTGGTAATTCATTATGCAATATCATTGCATCCTTCCTGATATGTGTTAACTTGTAGTTGTTGCATCATTTTACTTTGAGTATCTCTTGCATACATGATTGTAATGATAGGAACACTCTGTTCAACTTCATAGCTTCAAGTGTATTGAAGCTACTTGAAACTTCTTGAACAAGTTCATCTGCATTTCTGCAAGCTTGCTGCTGTTGCAGGCTCTGAATTCCTCTAAAAAACCCTAAGTCATTAACATTTAAATTTGGAGAATTTGTTGTTGCACTAATTTAATTTTGAAACCATCTGAATTTGCAATAGCTATAAAGTCTGGAACAGAGCCATTTATATGAGGTTTTGCATTATCCTGCTATATGTAAATATTTTTAGTTAAGAAATCAGACCATTTCTCCTTAATTACTGGTACAATCTGAAATCACATGGAAATATGAAATGTATTAAGTACAATCAGCATGGTTTTATTAGGAATAACTCGTTTTTACATGCTTCACAAGAAAGAAATTGTAAACTTGTTACCTGCTTCAATAAGCAATCTTTTATGACTTGCTTTGTGATTGACTCTATTGGCTTGATGACCAAACTTCTTGTTGCTCTATTTTTGTAGTTTCTTTGTGTTGTCACCACTTCAGTAAAAGGCCAGATTCCTATTTTTTCCATCAAAAACCACACTCCCATTTTCTGAAAATATTGTTCGGCACACAACAAACATAAACATGACTTTGGGGATGAATATTTTGCTTTTACAATATCTATGTGGATCTTGTTCCCTATGTGTCATGTAGTATCTGTGGGTGTCTTTGGTTAGGTAAAGCCATTTCTCATCAATATGAACCACATTATCCATAGGCTTGAATATTAGAATATTCGAAGCATTATCATACTCAATGGCTTGTAAACTGAAACATAGCCTTAACACTGTATCAGGGGCTGTCAATTCGGGTTTTATGGCATTTGTGTGAGCTCTGATCAATTTTTCTTTAACCCATCTTCCCTCAGTCGATTTAGAAATATTTATGTTCTCTGCTAGAGACCTAATTAATTGTACCCCTTTTGTGATAATTCATTGCTCTATTTCATCTACATTTACCTTATGTATTTGTTGTCTTCTTCTCCACTTCTTGGTTACTTTAATTACTTCTCCTCTTTCTTTTTGCTTCCTTGCAGCTTCCCAGACCCGTGACACTGTCTTCCGACAATAGTTGAACATTGTAGCAACTTCATTTATTTTTCCTCTTGCTGGTTTGCCATTTTTGCAGTTCATGAGCAAAAACTACAGCATCTCTTCTCTTTGAAGAATTGTTAAATCTTTATGAACTACCATTTTTTGGTGAAGTGTTTAGTGTAAATTTGCTTCTATTTATAGATGTATTTTAGTGAGAAAACAGAAATATTTCAAGTTTAAAACATGTTTATTTTGCTTCCAAATTTAATTCAGTTTTGCCTCTTTTAATTTTGAATTTTTTTACTGTTTTTCTTTTTTAATCATTTTTTACTAATCCACTTACTAATCAAATCCCTAAACATCTACTATCACTACAACATTGGTTATTGTGCCCGGGAGAAATGAGACTACTCCAACGTAACGAAGGGAGTATAATTTACACAGTAAAAATGAAATATAAAAAAATATTGAATTTTTTTTCGGTTCACTTGAAGAAATTTAACAAAAGCTCACTATACAAATAACACAAAACAATCTTACATGTTCCTCTACCATATGACTCACTCCTCGGAGATAAATTTCATCGTAACCTTGTTGACCTTGTGATGCTTGACACTGGCTGATCTACATGGGGGTTTAAAAATTTTTCGTTTTGTAGTATCATGATCCGATTTTTTTGTGGTATACCAGTTTTTTTACAATAACTTTATCTATCATTTTAAAAGATTCTAAACAGGTTGTTTCACTCAATTTTAAAAAATTAACTTAAATACTATCAAAGTTTTTTTATATAAAATATTTGAAAAATAAAAATTTGATTGTGCTTCACTTCTCTCATTGAATTTGTTGTATATCATCAAAAACTTTCTAAGTCATGGAAGTTGTAGAATATTTAATTTTCAAGTTTTTGTTTTGAAACCTTACTATCATTAATATCTAGAAAAACAGATGAAAATATTTTCATATATTTTTCTAACTATTGACGAGAGCAAGTTTTCAAACTAAATTTAAAAATAAAATATTCAATAACATTCTAAAACATAACAAAGTTTTTTATGTTTATGTAATATATTGGATGTTAGAAGTAAAACTCGCTTACAGTTCTAATTTTCAATTATTTAAGAAGTTAATTAATCTAATTTATAAATAAAAAAAGGTTGAACCGCCGTTCGGCGGTTCCGAACCGTTAACTATAACAGCCGGTTCTAATTTTGAACTGTAACCGTAACTGCTATAGCGATGGGCCGGTTAAGGAGCCGCATTTTTTAAAAGCGGAATCAACACCAAAACCGTGACCACCTCTAGATTTACAAGCTTGCACTCTCGAAGCTGGTGATTCTGGCACCATCTCGACTTAAAAAAACTAGTTATTTAACGTTTTGGTTGATTATATACTCGTATTAAATTATACTCCAACACTCGAGGTGTTTGGTTTCAAATCCAATGTTGAAAACTTAAATAAAGTAATAAATAACACAAAGAATTTATAGAGGTTCGGACAAAATCGTCTTACATCCTCTCTTCAGACTCATTGTCTAGAAATCACTAAGCACAAGAATATAAGTATGTCGCACATTCTATTGCTAGTTGGTGAATGCCCGTGTCCACCAGCTCACTAGTGCACTCGCCAAGTTCCTCTGCACTCCTTTGTTTCTTCAGGTATGAGGTGTGGGCGTACTATTCAACCTCTAGCTGGTCGTAGGAATTTTAGTTCTATAATGGAAAGCCAGCTTACGGTAAGCACCCATGATAATTAATAACTGGAGAAGTGGAAACTCCAAGTAGGCTTCTTACTTAGACAGTAATAAGACCAAGAGTAGCACTTAGCAACGATAGCTAAGTATCTCATGTCCAATAAGGCACACGAAAAGCTGATAAAAAGCTTTTGAAAGCTGGATTGTAAATTTTATCAGAGTTTTGTTACTTTCGAGAAAGATTGATTTAAATTTGCAACTCGTAACCTTTTCAAGATTGATTGCAACCTTTATTTATAAACGATCTTGGAGATGCTTGAATTTGAAGTCGTTGTGAGTCAAAAGGAACACGTCCAATCGCAGTCTCACTTTTCATGATTTGCAGTATCCTTTTTGTTAGGGCAGGTTAAGTTGGCAGCTTTAGTCAAACGGCTCCCAAGCCAGTCTGAGGAATGTCTGCTGGTAAATTCCTTCGACGAACAAGATTTAACGGTTGTAGACTTTAAGATCTTCTTTCATAAAGTCTGGAATTGGAAAGTATTTGCTTGTCTTGACTCGCTTGTTGTAATATCCCAAATTTTAATTAAGTTAATTAAAGTTTAATTATGTAAATAAATGAAGTTTTATTTCAAAATTTGAGATTTAATAGCAATTAAAACAGAAAACGACACCCAATGTCGGATACAAGTCTGTTTCTTGTAAGCAATATGCCTATGATTATATTTTGAGAAATCCTAAGTGGTCATGCAACCAGAATTTATGAAAGAGGTCCGAGCGCGATGAATTATTGTCCCTAGTACTATTAAGTTGCATTTAAATTAACAACTCGCGCCCGAAAGCTCCGTTTCTTGTACTGAGCTAGGGTATGCTTGAGATTAAAATATGGAAGGATAGGAAAAAAATCAGAATGAGATTCCGAGACTCGATGAATATTTTGTGAATTATTGAACTTTTGAGTTTCAGGCTATAAAATAATAATTCCAAAAATTGTGGAATTTGTATTAACGAGTTGGACTCGTTAATTGGAGTATTTTCGTGAATTTTCATTTCCAATTGAGACAATGTACGTCAAATTAGAAACCCACCAAGAATAATTAATGGTGTGAAATACACGCGAGTTGAACCGGTAGATGTTATCGACCATTCTTCGTGACGAAGAATGCCAACATGTCATCATGATTTTTTGCGCTGTGCGTGCGGGCGGTGAATGGCGGTTAATAATGGTGAGAATATTGCAAATTTTTTATCAAAACAAAAAGAAGGAAAATCAGGAAATTTAATTTCATTTTTATTCCTCTCTCTTGCACTCCCGCATCAGCACCATTCACGCCACCTTTGTTCATAACTTTTTTTCAACCACCACCGTACGCCACAGGCCGGAAAATCACCATCCGTACGTATCCTGCACTACAAGGATTACACAGAGCTTGGAATTACTCTAATCCGTAAAAGAACAATCGAGATATCAATGTCTGAAGTCATCCCATTGGTAAATCGGTAAATTACGGTATCGACATGGAACTTATATAAACGGCGACGAATCATCGATTTGACTTAATATTCATGTTCTTCATAATTTTAGGAATATATTGGTGTGCTTGTATCGCCACCCCCGTCGACGAAAACCCAAAATTACCGTGCAACCTCCATTTTCACCGGTGAATTTTCTTCAAGCTTTTTCGGCGAGATTTCTCAGTTTCAGTCCTTGTCTTTCACGTTTATATGGTCCTAGAAAGCTCATGAATAACATGTTGATGTGTTTTGGGGTCAGAATGACCTGAGTTGGTCGGGATTTGATTGTGTCGCAACTTGCAATATCGCGTGCTGCTTGTTTTCTGTCGATTCAGACATCGGTCGATGCTGCCGACACTGGCCAACGCAATGACGTCAACCGACATGAATGACATCGATCGACGTGGCCGACGGCAGTCACCGTGGATGTCTTCTGGCAACGCGCGCGACTGCCCTCTGCTCGTTGTTTCTCTCACGTCAATATATATATATATATATATATATAGTTTCTCTTTTTCTCTTGTACGTACATATGTGTAATTAAAAAAAAAAGTGGGGAATATTTTTCAGTTAAAATGAAAATGTTGTTTCGAGCATTGGGCTCAGTTTTTTAAAATGTGTGTAAAAATGTTTGTTGTAAAGTTGATTGTCTATGCCTAAATTGTTGTGTGCTATCATATTTGTACCTCTGTTGATTGCTATCTTCAGAGAGTTGAATTAATGAGAATAGAACTAGGATTTCGTGGAAATTTCTGAGCAAAGTCTCATTAATTATTTTTGAAGGTTAGCAACCTTATTTTGGTCGAGCTATGAGCTCAGTTGGGTGACTCAGCTGACGTGCTGATACCCTGGGGGATAAGGTCTTTGTCTTTTTTAATCGATTGTAGTCTTAAGGTAATATTCTGAGACTAATGCACTATTTGATGACAGTGGGTAGAGTGGTTCGTCCATTCTCAGCTGTTCATCGTAACTTAGAAGTGAGTCAGCTTCCAGTTACAAAACGGTAAACAAATATGCTATCATTTCTGATAGTTGTGCAACAAATAAAATGTTTTGGATAAACACGGTACTTCTCAATAAAACCCGTGGTTTATCTGTGTATGTGGCATAGTATTCATGTTTAAACATGTATATTTTCGGGTATGTCTCCACAGGGTACGTTTGTACTCAGTCCCTCGCATTATTTTTAAAATGTGCAGGTCAGCATCGAGGATGAATATGCAGCGGTTTAAAGACAAGCAATCAAAGAGGAAGAATAGATTTTGAAATATGCATCTTCATATGCATATCTCCACTGCGTAATACTTCGTTGCATTGCACCACTGACTTCTTTTCCTTCCCTTGTTTTGTAATAAGTTTGAGATATCGAACTCTTATCTATTTTGAATATGTTTTGATGCACAACAAACCTTTCGGTGTTGCATCCTTTTATGAAAATAAGTTTTTGATGAATGTTTTTCAAGTACTTTGACTTGTTATTCGATAAAAGTCTTCCATTATTTCGAAAATATGTTTAAAAATGTACCCACTGTAGAGCGCCCCAAAGTACGGGAAAGCTAGTTGGGGGCGTTACACTCGTGTCTCCTCTTGTTGGTTTGTAAATCACCTTGCTCGTTACAATTTGCTGGTAAGATTCTTGCTGGTTAATCATCAGTTGACGATGATGTGTCAGCCAGCTTCCTCCAAAGGAAAGACGATTTGCTGGAAAGGCTTTTCACCAATCAAACTCCAAACAAGCTCCTTTGCTTGTCAATGGTAATCAACTAGCAAACTTCCAAAATCTTGTGATCGACTTCGATTTACAACTCAATAGTTCATATACAAGACATTACAAGTACGGATTAATCTAGCTAGAGACACTAACTTGTGGTATATTTGACTAATCAAAACATTATATTTAAGAAGGGAATTTTGTACATAGTGACAATCTTTTCATCAGAGCATCTCTTTTAAGACAGTCTGAGGAATCTCGGCTTGGATCTCCTCTTTAACTTACAAGGAATGAACGCCTTAGTTCTTTTTGTTGACTTTTTTTCTTCTCTCTCAATTTTGTCAATTAAATCTCCTTTTTGACTGCAAGTTTGTTAAGTGAGAGTTTCGTCAAGTTTTTTGAGTGATGACTAATCCTATCAATTACAACTTAATTTTCCTATACAGAAGACATAAACACGTTGCTGTCGTTGATGGACTAAATCTAATTCAGTTCTATACAACAATAACTGACACGATGTATGGTTTGACTCAAAATATAAATTTCCTAACACATGTCATCCATTATAAATTGGTTGAGTGTTAAACTTTCTTAAATCTAGTGTATTTACACCAAAGTATTTGAACTGACTCGACGTGGCCAAGATTCAATCATAGGTGTTTTTACATTGTGCAAAATGATTAATTAAAGACTCAAATTAATTAGATTAATCGATTAGGAGTTGCAAAGTGGTTTTGCAATTGGTTTGGAATCCTATTAAATAATATTATTTCAATTATAGTAAAGCAAACACTGTAATAATATTGACTTGAATTTTAGTACATTAAAACTTATAGCTGACATAAATTCATATTTTATATTTAAGATGACAAAAATATTTTAAATTTATGAGAGCTAATCAAAACAAAGAACTTACTTAATTAGTCATGGGAACGTGATGTTTACTGTTTTCCACTTTTCCTTTAAATTATTTTCTTATCATATTATAATGTAGAAACATTTGTTGATACGTTTGTTGGAAACCAATTAGTCAACTTGATCAAATTTTTTGGATTGGACAAAATAATTTGTCTCAATAATTTCTTTCAATTAAGTTCATATAAACTTCGAAATATTTATCAATAAAATGTATTGGACTCAGTAATAAACAAATTAAAAATTAAATGAAACATTACTCTATTATATTCAATTCAATAACTTTTTTTTTTTTTTTTGGAACGGGTGTTTCTCATTTGTCAACTATGGAGTTTATGAATCGATGTATAAATTTGAGACTTAAAATATTAGATTAATTTTGTTTTTCAAATTAAGTAAGATAAAAATGAATTAATGAAATCGTTGTTGAATCTGCGATGCCAAATTATTTTGTCCAGCATTTTTGGGCCTTTACTTTGTTGTGGGCTTGAATCTTTAGCAGTCCTCTCTTGAAATCATTCTTGTCAAATTTAACAATTTAACATGATTAATTCTAATAATCGGTATTCAAATATTAAATTTAGTTATATTATCTTTATAACGACTGGAATACTTGCGATTTCATAAATGTTAGGTTATTTTAAAAAATGAGCAAATGTTTAGGATTAAATCACATTAACCCTTAATTCATATATTATTTAGATTATCAGTCAATATCTACCCTTTCGAGATGATTATTGAAGATAGTACATTAGTTCATTTATTTTATTTTAGATTATATTTTTAGTGCTTTCGGTTTGTACATGATATATGGATAAGAATTTAGTTTACTATCAAATCTTTTCGATTTAACTGAAGTTTTGTATTTGGTAGAGAATGATCTATTTCAAAAACTTTTATCATGAAATCTTTAATATTGAGATATATAAAAATACATTCATTGAATCTATTTCCCTATAAATTTCACTTTTAGATGTAGTGAATGTTTTTGTTACATTAAAAAATGTAATCTCAGTTACAAACCGCCGAAAATATTTGGGAAATTAATTTTGAGTGTTTTGAGTAGGAATAAATCTAAAATTATATCTTTAATTTTGACAATACCCAAAAAAATGAGACAAAGATTCCATGCTTTATCTCTTCTAATATTTACGAACTTAAAATAAAGCAATTCATAAATAACACAAATAAAAATTTATTATACATTTCACTACCAAATCCAAATGATATACCTAACATAATGCCTAGTTGAATCGTTGTATATGTATTAGTAACATAATAATGAAATAAAATATAATATAAAATTAAATATTACTTTATATAATAGGAATATTGATGAACATTGTTTATGATGATGGAAACTTAAATGTAAATAAAAAAAAGAGAAAAATCCCAGAGTGCCCAAATCATGTAATTGGGCAACCAAATATTTGATCATGTGAAAAAATAACACAATCAAACCATTTTCTCAAGCAAGCCAGTCTCCATCCATTCCTTCGATTTCCTCAATTTCCATGCTGCAATTTTTCAAATTATAAACATTTGTTAATTAGTTGCTAAAATTAATCGAAAAATTATATATATAATAGGGGTAATATTTGGAAAAATAATATTTTTTTTTTGAAGGCAACTCAAGAAGTTCACGAAGTAGGGAAACATTGCACTGAAAAGCATAAAATATTTTACTAGTAATGTCAGATGAATTATAAAATTAAATAAAAAAACCGACATAAATTCAATACGAAGCAGAAATAAAAAGGAAATGGGAAAAGTTTGGATAGAACAATCCAATACTTAGGGAACTTAAATTAATTTTAATTAATATAATTAAAAATATAAATTATTTTGCAAAAATACAAGATTTTCGTCGCATGTAGTTTAGCATAATATTTTACAAGAAAGATAAATCAATTTCTTAGATTTAGAAAAATTAGATTTGATTTATTATAATATGTACTAGTACATTGCCCAAAAAATCTCGAATTTAGTCTTCTTCAAATTCATTGATAAAAACCTTCTTTAATGCAAATTTAATTCTTTTTTTTTTCCTTCTCTTTTTTAAAGCTCCCAAATACTATTGACACGTATCTCACTCTAAAAATCATTAAATAAAATACATTAAATTAGTGGGGTGAAATGAATATAAATATATACACGTGTTAAGTAGGACTAAATTAAATTAAATTTACTAGTACAACCTAAAATAAATTGGTCTCAATCAAACCACCAACTCCAATTACAAATTTAAGACGAAAAAAAAAACTCTTAGCAATTCACTTTTATTTTAATTTTTTTTCATTTGACAGTTAAAATCTTATTTCGTGAAATTTAATTACTATAGACACACAGTAGCATATTATTTGGTTTTTGGCTTGTAAGTAACAAGTTGCAGCCGAGAAGATAAAATAGAATTATAATTTTTTTTTCCAGTTTTTCCAGAAAAAAATGCAAACTTTTCATTGCAGGATGAAAAAAAAATGGCAGAATAAGGTGGAAACCAGCATCATATATTATCCAATATAACAAAAATAAGAAGAAAAAAAAAGGTTTTCTGACAGAAGGATAAAATTATCTCCTGATTTTCACTTTCTAATAAATAAAAATAATATAAAGACTGATAAAAAATAAAAACAAGGAATATAATATTTGATGAAAATAATAGTTACCATGGCAAAACAGGTTCTTGAAAGTAATCTGGAACATGATGAAAGCAGCTCTCGTTTGCATTCAACCATGCCGGAAACTCCATCACTTCATCAAACGGCGAGCTCACCAACTCCTCCTCTCTCTCTTCTTCTCCCACACAATTCAAGAACTCAAACCCCTCATTCCCGCCCCACCGGCTCTGCGGCGCCGGAGGCGGAGACGACGAGGAGTAGATCGACGTCGACATAAAATCTTGCAAGTTGAGATTGAGGCCTAGGGCTTGGCTAGGCAGCGCGAAATCAAAGCTCTCTTGAAAAATCGGCGGCGGCGGCGGCGGGAGAGGAGCGGAAGGGACATGCCACGAAGCGAAATTAGGCGCGCAGACAACGCTGCTTTCCGAGAAACAGGCATCGGCTCTTCCGGATTTCTGGTCTGGGATTTGTGGTTGGTGAGTTTGGGTGGCTTGTTGCATGGCGGCTCGGTGAAGCTTGAGCGCGGTGACGATTTCTCGTCGAGCCTCGGCCATGTTGAGAAGCTTTTCTTGGTAAGGCTTTCTTGTCTGGAGCCTTCTTCTCACCTGCTTCTTGTGGGGCTTGGCCGGCGGCGGCGGCAGATCTTGCTCCATCGGAGGCGTCGTTGCTGATTCACCGGGTTTCTCTCTCATGCTTCTGGAAGAGCTCAGTTGCTTCACAAAGCTGCGAATGCAAGCGCCAGATAAATAGGGCTGTCTCCCATTTTCACCTCCATCGTTTTCAGGTTTCGCTCTCTGCATCTCTCTCTCTCTCTCTCTCTCTCTCTCCTCTCTCTCTCTCTCTCTCTGTGTTGATTATGATTATTACAAGGGAAAGGAGGAGGGGTGGAAAGTGGAAAGAGGGCGGATCATGTTTCTTTTTTTAGCCCACTTTTTGAGCAGGAGTTGCAGAGGGGGAGGTTGCTTATAAATGGATGTAAGATTTATATGGTGGTTTTACTTTTACTTTTATTTAATTTAATTAAATAAGATTTGCCTATTTTGGAAAAAAACTAGGTTGTTGGTTGCTTTTGTTGTAAAAGTTGATAAAAATGAATGGGTTTGAAAAAGACAGGTTGCTGCTGCACCAAAAATGTCAGCTTGGATGGATTAGTTGTAGCGTAGATTATTGACCACCTCGCATTTACATCATTAATTTTAACAGGATAACTTCTTCCTACATAAATATATATAAATAATTCTCTTACACAATCTAACCGTGACATCAACTCTATTTACTTCAATTGTTATTAGGTTCCGTTTTTATATATGCAATATATATAGTTCACACTTTGTGTTTTGTTTAAATTATGTGGTTATTTGAGTAAGTTTTTCATGACTAAATATTTAATTTTTTTATAATCAAATAATGCAAAATTAATTTATCATACGAGTAAATCATCCTAATATATATATTTATTTTCTTAAATCCAAATTACGATTAGTAAGAAATTAATTCGCAAAGTCAATATGAATGTGATGGTGTTTGGAACTTTGACATTATATTAATTAATGATGTTTAACGTTAATTTATACACACGTTGAGTATATAAAGTCATTATATTGATGTTATGTAATAACTCAGTGTGCTACAAAATTATAGTATAAATGTGCCCACACGCACACATCATTTATCTCGCCTCACCAGGATCAGTGAGCTAGGCTGCAGGTCATGCACCCACCCCGAGAACTATTTCATCTCCCAGGTGGTAAAAGTCGCCTATATACAAGCATATCTAAAATCATGCATGCCATGATTGTCGGAGCTTTTACGATTGCATTCTGCCTTGTTGAACATAAAATTATTTTATCTTTAGGGATGAGTATCTTTTAAACGGGAACTACATTATTATTTTCGTCTTACACGATTAAGGAATCCTCGATCCGACTTCGTCACTTTTTAGTTCTTCTGTTTTATTACACTATCTGTGTATTTAGTATTGCATTAAGCAGTTGTACTTTACTGCAAGCATAAGTTATCTAAGCATAATATATAATACAATTAAGTACGGTATATGCAATAATTAAAAAAATAGAATAAGTTTAAATCTAAACCATTAATTTTTACAAATAAAATATGTAGATTAATCTTTATACACACTTCTTTTATCAAGCAATAACATCTCTAAAAATAATAATTAAAATATTCAAATTTAGAAATTAATTAACAACGAAAAGTTGTGTCGCTAAACCCTTATCAATGACTATAATAACTGTTGGGGTCAGTCCTCCGAGGCTCACTAAGCTCAACGGTTTGCACAATTACCGGCCCAGAAGTCCCAGGCCCAATCAGAGTAAAAACAGATACGGAGTCACCTAAGTCAAGAGGTCGACGCCGACCGCGATATCTCTTCGACACAGACCATGTTTGGGGGACGTGGCGAGGAGGGTGTGGAACCCCAAGGAAGCCTGGCAGCGCATGACCGTTGGTAACCCTAACTGACCCTGAGAAATTTGGGATCATTCCAAAAATCGCAGCGAGCACGAGCTCGCCGAAAACTAGGGTTAGGTTAACACTCCTCCCTATCATGTCTATAAATAGAGGTTGAGAGTTCATTTTTACTATCTTTTTTCCACTACAAAATTCACGTTGTAACTCTGTCGAAATTGCTCCAGAATGCATATTTTAATACAAATCTCATCTCGCCCCCATTCATTTGTGTTATTGTCAATCTTATTTCGTTATTATTTACCTTTCACTTGTTCTTTGTCAATTACGCTTCTTGTTATTATTTGTTGTTTCTTACTTAATTTCAAGAGCTCCGTTTATCCCGATAAATCGAACCTCAACATTTGGCGCCCATCGTAGGGCCCTTAGAATTCCTTTTTCAAATTCGATGGCAAGTAATAATGAGAAGATTGGATACTTTCCCAAAGGACTGGACAGAGTAATTGAGCTCATTTCATTTAACGAATTAATCTGGCAAACCCGACATGCAATCGGCATGCAATCTGTGCCGCCGAAAATGTTGAACGCAACATTGGCCTGCTTTGCCAAAGAAATGGAAGAAACCCGGTGCAGATGAAGGAGATGGACACCTGAGTCATGAAATTCCACACGACGAACCACGGACTGCAGAAGGAAAACCACCACCTACGCAAGGAGGTGAGCACCCTCAAAACTCGCCCGATCATCAATGAGCCTGTCTAGACAGGCAAAAAGCAAACTTACCCCCAAAGAAACCTTGCGAGCAAACTAGACGATGTGGTCGACAACGACCCCCCTCAAGGGGTGGGTACTGAGCATAATATTGAAGGGATTTGTGAACTGAATCACTTAATTCGTTAGCCGGGATCGTTAACTGGAATATAAAAAATAAATTGCTATGTCTATGATTAATCCTAGCATGCTCCTCTTGATTATTTCACTAACTTATCTATATTATTTTTATATTATTTTATGTAGTTTTATTGAGTTTATATATATATTTTATGCATGATGTCAATATTAGGTGGTGTTAGGTGTGTTTTGATGTTTATGCAGGTTTTTAGGCCTAAACTCTTGAGAAAACCGTTCCGGAAACAATGACGTGTAAGAGTAGCAATGAAGAGTTCTTCCACAAGAGGAATTCGAGCTACTGGTGCATGGAAATGGATGATGCTTTGAGTTAGCTCTCCAACGCAACTGGAATCGGGTCAATCGGAGTTCGGGAGAGGAAGTTATGGCCAAAACCGTGAGACCGCGCAGACGAGGCACAGTGCTCGACGAAGGAAAAGGCAGATCGACGAAAGCAAAGGCCGCGTCGATCGCTGCCAATGCTCGTCAATCGACGAAGAGGTTCCAGGCCCAGCGATCGACGCCAGATTGCCACGGTCGACGCGCATGCGGGAAACCTAATCCGGATCTGATTTGGAGAATAATGCATATCTAGCCCTAGATTTGATATGATACACCTCCACTTCTATATATATCCTTGTAATTTCGATTTTTAAGTACGCTTCATTCTAGATTTAAGATTTTGAGAGATTCCAAGAGTTTTTTAGAGTTTTATGTTTGAAGATAAGTTCATGCGGGAAGATTTCCGGATTCCAGTTTTTATGCAATTCAGGTTTTATTTTTCCATGATGAATATTACCATGAATATGTGTAACTAATCTCTTCCTCAGATTCTAGGGTTTCAAACTATCAATGTATACATGTTTTGATTGATTGAATTATTTTCCCCTTCCCTTCGTAGTTTGTGAAATCTGTGCTTATTCATAATCTTGATTTGTTGGCCACATCTTAGGATTATCTAGTTGATTACTTGAGACGTAACTGTGATAGTTTTCAATCGAAAAAGATTTTCACAATATAATCTGATTTCTTGTCGTAACTGAAGGAGATTGATTGTAGGAATATATCTGTAGATCTTTGGAGTTAGTTAATTTATCTTGAGACCGAGCGAAGATAGGTAATTAATTAATCTACTTTACGAATTGTCCAACAAAGAAGTTCGTAATACTTTTCTGATGTTTCACTACTAAGAGGAATTAAAATTGGGAATTAATCAATTCATTCATCCATGTCATACTTGATAGGTAGATATCCCTGGAATTTGTGCTTCTCTTATTTGAATCCAGAAGCCTTTTAATTTCCTGTTTAATTTTCATTAGCTAGTATTACAATTTTCAAAACAACCAAAACTTTTTAATTGCTTTTCCTAACCAGTATTTTAAGAACGTCTGATTTAGTATTTAGGATTTTTCGTTGCTTCATTCCCCTGGATCGATAACCTTAGGTTTACAAATTTATTTGCCACTATTTCTATAATTAATCTGTAGAAATTACAGTGATCACCTACACCGACAGTTTATCCTGGAACTGTCTCAGATGTGATAACCATTTATATCTCGCTAGGTTAAACAATCCATACGATCTTCCGTGATCTATTACACACCATATGATCTCCCTATCGACGAGATAAGAGGATAATTGCGAATGTGACATATGTTTGTTAATTCAGACAGAAGATGAACATACAACATTTATGATTCCCTGTATATTAACCAATTGACCTTGTACTTAATATACCAATCATAATGCTTTCAGTATATAAATCCATCAAATACCTTGGGTGGGACGAGAGCAAGGCCATCCCCGCAGCTCCTGATGGATATCCAGTTGGCAAGATTTATCAAGATATTCAAAGAAGATATGTTGAAGATATGAAGAAAGACTTGATATATCTTGATAAGATTTGATTTAGTTTTAATTTGATTAGATTTGATTTCTAGATTTGTTAGGATTTAGATTTCGTTTATTACATAGATATCAAGATATATTTGTTGTATATCTTGATAGATTTGATATGATTTTCATATTTATTTTGCTAATTAGATTAGGTTCAGAGATTAGATTTTCTCCCTATAAATAGGGATTCATATTTCCTTTGTAATTCAGTTTTCAGTTTAATAATATTCGTGAGTTTTATTCTCCCATTATCTGAAAGCTCTTAAATTTATGTGGAGTACCTTTAAATTCAATATTGACTTATCAACCGGACTTACACATTCGTTTGTGACGTCTTCACTATATCTATCTTTGTTGAGGCGAGTTGTTTGTTGGGTCGTAGGGGTTCGTTTTCGTTCTTGCCTCCAGTTCTCTAAGGGTCGACTTCAAAGGTGTTGGGTTTCCCCCATTGTATCAAGTTTCAATTTGCTTTCACGTCGCATCCGAGTCGTTTCAGTCGAGTTCCTGCGCTGCGATCTAAACCTTCCGACGAGGATCGTATCATTCTGGTATCTGAGCCAGTATGTACAAATGTAATCAGTCGGAGTGTTTAAGGGGCACAAGAGATGATGGAGATGCAAAATTCATTAGCCAAACCAAATATATGAAAAAGGTTCATAATCCTGACTTAAGATAGATGGTGCAGTCTGAGATGGAGATGATGCATCAACGACTTGATGTATTGGAAGATAATTTGGGCAGCAAAAAGATGAGATATAGACAAGCAAGGTGGGAGACTTAACCAGATAGTTTCTCCGCATTTGATAAGCTTATGTTAATGATGGAGCAGGCGTTGGTGGCAACCAAGTCTCGATCGTTGCCTATTTCAGTTCAAGAAATTGAGGAAGACAATATAACAGTTCAGATACCATTAGCGGTTCTTGGTGAAGCAGTGGTGGCAACCCAATCTAAGTCGATGCAGCCAATTCAAGAGACCAAAGGAGAGGATGTGAGAGTTGCTTCACCCTTGGAGAGTCATATTGAAGATAATTAAGGATTTGAGGATCCGGCTACACTCACTATCATTACCAGTCCAATTTTAGGTATGCAAAGCCAAAGTCAAGAGACCAAGAAAGAAGACATAGTAGTTCATACTCCATTGGAGAAAGTTGAGGAAGAGATCTCAATGCCATTCGAGTACACTGTTGTTGCAAGAAAAATTTTGAGTGTACATAATTGTTAGGTGTTGATGTAGAAATCCAAACTTTAAAATTGAAGTTTTGATGTGTCAAAACTGTGTACCAAAGTCTAGGCCTTAGAGTTATTACCTCATGATTTCCTTGTATAGGATGATCGAGTTGTAATAGTCAAGGAGAAGAAAACTGTCAAAAACTGTGGAACAGTTTTTGAAGTAGAAGGCGTTCTAACGAGAAAAACTGAGCAGAGTAACGAATGCGAAAAATTGAACAGATAGTATTCCAACTATCAAGGATTGTTATATCAAGAAAAATTGTGGATATAGTTTTCATAAAAGAAACTGTTGAGAGGCGCTCACAGTTTATGATCAGGACAGCTTCACGTCAAAGGAATAAATGAAGAGCAAAGATGCCGATCAGTCAAAAAGAACCTTAAAGAAGTCAAAGGAAACACTCAGTTGTGACTTGTGTACAACGTTGTTCGGCGTCTAACACATCAAGTACAAACTGCCCTGCAAAAAGGATGGCAGTAGTTCCGAAAAAGGCAGAGGAGCAGGACTACTTTTCAGAGAAGGATGGACTCTGATTGGACATCCTTCAAAATGTCTCTACCGGCTATTTTCAAATCTCAAACTATAAATAGCAGGAGATTCAGAGACAAACATATAACTTCGAACACATTATAAGCTTGTCGTTACTCTGCCGAACTAAAAACTCAAACACATTGAAAGCTCTCAACCAAACAACATTACTTCTGTGGTTCATTTATTGAACACGAGGCATTTCTTGCTTAAGTAATCTTCTGAGATTCACTGTGTGACCTAATGTACACGAGGATTAAGTCTCCAGAGTTAGTCTACATTCTTGGTGTTCCTACTTTCTAAGTGAGAACACAGCAACCTTCCCTTCTGAGGGAAAAAAGGTTATCACAAGCAACTGCCAACCAGCTTACGTTCTGGGAGGAATTGAACCATCCACCCACCGGAGAAGGAGAAGGGAGGCTTGCCCTCAATCCATTTTTGACGACTTCCAATTTTGAGGAGACTTCGAGGAGGTACCTGGCTTCGAGGAACTGAAGAAGGAGTGAAGAACAACTGTCTGGGCGAGTGATCCATTCTGCTGTGGACGGTGGTTTCTACAGCATTTGGCTATAGATCGTGAGGATTGTATCTTCATTACTTAGTGAATTACCGAATCAAGTTCCGAAGAGTTGACGTAGGATTTATGCTCCTAACCACTATAAATATCCTGTGTCATTTACAGATTACTTACATACGCACTTTGCAGTTTACATTTGTGTTTGAAACCTTCAACACTTGTCTAAAAAGTGTTGAAGTGTATAACTGTTGACTGCTCATATGTGTAAATTGAGAACCTAATCTGCTGGCTATTAAAAATTGTCATTTTCAAAACTGTTACATAAAAACTATGTGAGTTAAAACTGAACAGCCTGCAATTTAAGAGTGCAAATAATTATCTTATTTCTTCCGCTGCACATCATACGTACTCTAATCTGGGACCAACAATAATCAAGTGGATATACAATGGGGTTCGGTGGAAGAGAAGGTTGAGATGGAAATAGTTTATAAGTTTGAACATGATGATGTGCTAAACAAGCAAACCAAAGGCAATGTAAGATGGTCAATTGAGTCTGGTGCAGACTTGGATTTGAGTATGAATCTCTTTGAATAGGAGGGGAATGATGGATATAGAGTTGGCAAGATTTATTAAGATATTCAAAGAAGATTTGTTGAAAATATAATAAAAGATTTGATATATCTTGATAAGATTTGATTTAGTTTCAATTTGATTAGATTTGATTTATAGATTTGTTAGGATTTAGATTTCATTTTATTACAAAGATATCAAGATATATTTGTTGTATATCTTGATAGATTTGATATGATTTTTAGATTTATTTTCCTAGTTAGATTATGTAGAGATTTGATTTTCTCCCTATAAATAGGGTTTCATATTTCCATTGTAATTTAGTTTTCAGTTTAATAATATTCGTGAGTTTTATTCTCCAATTATCTGAAAGCTCTTGAATTTTTGTGGATTACCTTGAAATTCAATATTGACTTATCAACCGGACTTACACATCCGTTTGTGGCGTCTTCACTATATACATCGTTGTTGAGGCGAGTTGTTTGTTGTTTCGTAGGGGTTCGTTTTCGTTCTTGCCTACAGTTATCTAAGATTCGACTTCAAAGGTGTTGAATTTCCCCCATTGTATCAAGTTTTTAGTTTGCTTTCACATCGCGCCCGAGTCGTTTACGTTAAGTTCCAGAGCTGCGATCTAATCCTTCCGGCGAGGATCATATTAGCTTCTCAGCGACAAGGAAAAGACACTCAACCTCAGGAGCGAGTTCAAAAAACCCCTCGAGGCTTGCATGGCTATGTTCGAATCCTTACTGACTGGGATCCCGGGTGCTCTACCCCCGCAAACTTTAATCCCTCGTGACAGCTACACCTGAATCACCGTTCACACTCGACATCAAAAACACAAATATCTTGATAAAGTTCACTCCTATGTCGTTCAGGCCGTATAACAGAATAACGGACCCCGAAGATCACATATCCCTCTGCAAGCAAAAGATGTTGACCACATTCGTACCCGCAAACCTTCGCAAAGCTTGCATGTGCAAAAGCTTCGGGTCTAGCCTCACCAGCCCAGCGCTCTAATGGTTCGTCAATTTGCCAAAAAATTCCATCTCAACATTCTCGGAGTTACACTACGCCTTTAGGAAACAATATTCCAACTGTATGCGCGTAGCTAAGCACCCGGACGCACTCAACAGTATGCTCATCAAGAAGTGGGAGCACTCAATATTCCATCCATGTTATGACATGGACTCAGTGCTCGCTCAGGCATGGGCCGAGATCAACTGGGAGGAGGACGACCCAAACAGGAATTCTCGTATGAACGAGCAGAAGGTGGCTAAACTTGTTGAGACGCACAAGCAAGATCGACCGAGGCTCGAGTCCTCGAGCTCGAGGTAATTGGATCAAAGGGACTATCAAAATGACTAACGCTCGAGAAAGAACCATCCCTACTGTCGAATGCGGAGGATCGGTGAATTGGCTTCAGTTCCTTATGATCTCAGCATCGACCAGAACTACCTGATAAGCAATATCCTCAAGAATCTCGGGAATGCAGTTAAATGGCCTGGAAAGATGAAGTTAGACCCGAAGTCACATGATACGAAGAAGTTTATGACTTCCACAATGACCACGGGCACAAAACAAAGGAATGTCAGGCACTTCGTCTAGAAGTCCTAGAATTACTAAAAAATGGATTCATCGCAGAATATTTAACAAACAAAGGAAAAAAACATGTGGACAAGTGGAAGGCAAGCGAATCCAACCAGGGGCACAAAGCCTCAGAACAAACCACCGCAAGCTGAACGGACAGTCCATATCATTATAGGTGGATAAGAAGTGAGCGGGAAGTTGTGCTCAGCGACGAATGGAGCCCGGTGAGCCTTAAACTATGGGATTCATAATACAAACTTCAAACAAGAGCACGAGGCAATCAAATTCACGTGTGATGATGCGCCTGGCCTCATCCATCCTCATCATGACGCACTTGTCATTTCTCTACTGATCTCCAACTGCAAAGTAAAAAGGTTGCTCGTTCACAACGGCAGCTTGGCGAACATACTATTCCTACAAATCTTGAAAGAAATGCATATCTCAATCAGCAAGTTGGAACCAGTCACTATGAAGTTGTAGGGTTTTAATGGCAATCAACAACAAACAGTGGGTGAGATTACCATTCCGGTATATTGTGGAGGTCTAAACTTTTATGTGAAATTCCTGGTGGTCGACACAATCTCAGCTCACAACGCGATCCTAGGACGACCCTAGATCCACGTGCTTAAAGAGATCCCCTCCTCATATCACCAGTTCTTGAAGTTTCGATCGTCGTGGGGAATCTTGACAATCCAAGGGGAGCAAAAAGCCTCGAGAGATTGCTACAATGCCAGTTTCAAAGCGGTGTGTGCCCAGCAGCACGACGAACAAACAACCCCTGTTGCTCGGCCCGAGTGAGAGGAACTAGAAGAAATCATCGTCAATGAGTCAGACCCAACACGGACAACCTTTGTTGGGTCAAAACTAGTATCGGACGTCCGGAACTCCCTGACAAGCTTCCTCCAGCGCAAGGCTCATGTATTCGCTTGGTCACACCGCGACATGATGGGGATAGACCCCACGATAATCACAAACCAACTACAGGTCGCCCCCAATTGTAGGCCTATCCAACAGAGAAGACGAAAACTCTCCACAAAGAAAAACCATGCTATAAACAAAGAAGTTCAGAAACTCATCAACATCGGCTTAGTGCGAGAGGTGCACTATCCCACATGGCTGGCCAACGTGGTAGTGGTGAAAAGAAGAACGACAAGAACCGTGTCTGCATAGATTTCACGGACCTTAACAAGGCCTGTCCTAAAGATCCCTATTCGCTGCCACATATCGACGTCATCGTCAACGCAATTGCTGGCCACCAACTCCGCAGCTTCATGGATGCATTCTCGGGACACAACCAGATACAAATACATCCCGACAATCCAGAAAAAATTGTCTTCATAACCAACCAAGGCATCTACTGTTACAAGGTAATGCCATTCGGGTTAAATAACACCAGTTCTACTTACCAATGCTTCATCAACTCTATGTTCAAGGAAAATATCGGTAAAACTATGGAAGTCTAAATCAACGATATGTTTGTCAAGTCTCTAAAGTCCCGAGACCATGTAGCCCACCTTGAAGAAGCATTCCAAATGCTCGAGTGATGCAATATGAAGCTAAATCCAGCCAAGTATTCAATCGGGGTATCCTCCGGCAAATTCTTGGGACACATAGTAACCCAGAGGGGAATAGAGGTGGACCCCACTCAAATTAGAGCCATTCAAAGTATGGGGCATCCAAAAACGTCAAAGGAGGTACAAAAGCTCATTGGTCGCCTCGCTGCACTCAGTCTCGCGATACTCCGAACGCACCCAAGCCTTCTTCACCACGCTCAGAAAGGGGGAACACTTCAAATGGACTGACGAATGCATGAAGGCACTTGAAGAATTGAAAGCCTCCTCACCAGTCCACCTTTGCTCTCCAAACCCATCGACGGGGAAACTCTTTTGCTCTACCTTTCAGTATCCGATCATGCCGTCAGAGAAGTGCTAATACAAAAAGTTGAAGGTAAGCAACACCCGGTGAATTACACCAACAAATCCCTGCTAGATGCTAAGACCCGCTACACGACTCTCGAGAAGCTCGCACTCGCACTCATCAATGTTGCCGAAAACTGAGCTCATACTTCGAAGCACATCCCATAAAGGTAATCACGACCTATCCGATATGAGCGGTGCTCTTAAAACCCGACCTCTTCGGTCGATTGCTCAAATGGGCCGTGGAAGTCGGGGGCTACGAAATCTAACACGAGCCTAGGACCGCCATCATGTCACAAGTATTGGCTGATTTCATCGTTGGTTTCTCCACCAATCTACAACATAAAGCAGAAAACGAGGTCGCGGCAATGATGCAGATCAATTCCAACTCCGGCCTATGGTCTCTAAAAATTGACGATGCCAGTAATGTACACGGAAACAGAGCCAGGATAGTACTCGCAGACCTCTAGTGAGAAAGTTATGAACGGGCTATCCGGCTCAACTTTCCAAACACCCACAACGAGGCAGAATATGAGGTGCTCATCCAAGGGAGGAGATTAGCCCAAAAACTAAGGGCTCGTAAGATACACGCAGAAAGCAACTCTGAGTTGATCATCGACCAACTGGATGGACTTACGCTGTAAAAGAAGCCCGACTCAAGTCATACCATGCAGTGGTCGAAGAGATCAAGAGAAAGATAGACAAGAGGGACCTCCGACACGTCACGTGTGAATCAAATATTCGAGTGGATGCCCTAGATAACTTAGCCACCACAAGTGTGGCCCAAAATAACCAACCAATTCCAAAAGTTTGGCTGCCACCGCCGTTTGTCGCCACCCAAAATCAAGTTACGCCCACTAGTCAGGGCGAAGACGATTGGAAGACCCCCATAATTCAACAATTATCAGGTGAGTACACCTCCAACGACATAAACGAGGCCATCAAAATTGAAAGGATGACCCCCCGGTTTACGATGATCGAGAATAATCTGTACCAACAGTCACTCGAGGGGACCACTCCGCAAATGCATTGCGCCCCCAAATCTGAACGCACACTCGTAGAAATACCAAAAGTGATTGTGGCAATCATGCTGGGGCCCGTTCCCTGGCCCACAAAATGATCACGACATGCTTCTACTGGCCGATGCTAAAGAAAGATATCACCGATCACATCAGACGATGCGACACTTGTTAACGCTTTGAGGCATCGAATCATCAAAGTGCAGAACTGCTCCATGCATCAATCACCCCCTAGCCGTTCATGGTATGGGGAATGGACCTGGTCGGACCCTTTTCGAAAAGAACGAGGCAAAAGGATCATATCCTCATGGTGACAGATTACTTCACCCAATGGGTTGAAGGCGAGGCACTAGGAAAAACCAGGGACTTGGAGGTTATCCAGTTTCTGTGAAAGCACGTACTCTGTCGCTTTAGAATACCTAAACGATATGCACGGACAATGGCCGGCAGTTTGCTAGTGACAGGATGCAGGCATTCTGCAATACCTACGGGATAAAGCTTACATTTTCAACACCGCAATATCTCGAGGCTAATGGATTATCATAATCAACAAACAAGACGGTGATAAAAACCCTAAAGAATAAGCTAAACCCACACAGGACGAGATGGGTAGAGGAACTGCCCACGGTGCTGATCGAACCACTCCGAGAACTGCCACCGGAGCTACTCCATTTTCCTTGGCATACGGGGTCGAAGTAGTGGCACCTGTGGAAATTATCGCCCGCAGCCCGCGGGTGGATCATGCCGACAAACAGATAAATATCGAGCACCTCCAGGCTAACCTGGAACTCCTTGATGAGATGAGGAATGATGCGACAGTGAAAGCCTCCCAACAGCGACGACAAGTCAAGAGGTTCTAAAACAAAACGCTCAAGCTCAGAAGTTTTCAAGAAGAAGACTTGGTACTAAAGATGGTGTTTCAAAATACAAAAGAGTCAAGTGCAGGAAAACTAGCACCCAACTAGGAAGGTCCCTACATGATCATTAAGGTCGTAGGGCACGGGTCTTACAGGCTCGAGACCGAAGAAGGAAGAGAGTTATCAAACAATTGGAATGTTAAGCATTTTAAAAAGTACTATCATTAGTATGTAGATACGCTTACTCTACCCTAACTCTAAGAATTATTTCAATTAGATTATATTGTCAAAAACCATTACTAACTTGAGCGCCGGAGGGGCGATACCCCCATGGTTCCTGGTTTTTCAGCCTAACACTCACACTCAATCTCGATATCAACCATTCTTACACCTCGAGATCGACCATGATGATCGACCGATCATTCATCATAGTTGATATAGAATGCATTCACCAAAAGGAGCGGAGAAACAAACGTCACACGCGAAGCTAATACTTAGACAAAACGAGACCACATGACTCGAGATGGAGCTGGTAGTGATACTAACTACGCTTATGCAAATAAAGACACGCGGAATTTAGACAGTGAATGTATATCAAGGTGATCACTAAAATTATTAGGACAGTGACTTAGCAGAGCTAATAACACAGCGGCAAAGTTAAAATTATCGATCCCTCAGGGAAAGAAGTAACGAATAATCTTGAAGTACTAAATCAGGCGTTCTTGAAAGTATTGATTAGGAAAATCAGATGAAAAGGTTTTGGTAATCTCAATCTTTGCAATCGAAAATTGAATAGAAAAATTAAATAGCTTTTGAAGTCAAATAAGAGAAATACAGATCCTAGGGATATCTACCTATCAAGTATAACATGTATGAACGAATCGATTAATTCCCAAGTTTAATTCCTCTTCGTAGTGAAACATCAGAAAATTATTACAAACTTCTTTGTCTGACAATTCGTAAAGTAGGTTAGTCAATTACCTATCTCCGCTCGGTCTCAAGATAAATTAACTAGCTCCAAAAAGATCTACAGATTTATTCCTACAATTAATCTCCTTCAGTTACGACAAGAAATCAAATTATATTGTGAAAATCTCTTTCGATTGAAAACTATTACAGTTACGTCTCTAGAATTCAACTAGTAATCCTAAGTTGTGGCCAACATACTTAAAGATTAAGAATAAAACCAGATTTCACAAACTACGAAGGGAAAGGGAAATAATTCGATTAATCACAACATGCATACATTGATAGTTCGAAACCCTAGAATCTGAGAAGGGATTTAGCCACACATATTCAGATTAATACTCATCATAGAAAAATACAACCTGAATTGCATAAAAACTGGAATCCTGAAATCTTCTCGTAGAAACTTGTCTTCAAACATAAAAATTCTTCAACTCTAATATTCTCTCTCTAAAAACATATACGCTCTCTGAAAAACGAATTATACATGAGTATTTATAATGATGAAAGATGTATCAAGCATTATCTAGGATTAGATATGCATCTATCTCCAAATCAGATGAGAAACAGGATTCCCGCATGCGCGTCGACCGCTTCTGATCCTCGTCAATCGCGTCTCAACATTTTGGCTCGTCGATCGCGTCTGAATGGAATCGGTCGACGAGGTCTCCTTTGCTTCGTCGATCGACTAAGGGCCTTCATCGATCGACGAGGTCTCGAACACTGGGTCCTGATTCTTCTATTTTTTGACTATAAACCTGCACGATTCATCAAACACGGCATTCCAAGTACAAAAACTAACTCATGCACAAAAACAAGTACAAAAACGATCTAAACACTACACAATCAGTCAAAGAACTATAAGATAAGTTGATGAAAATCCTAACTTATCACAAGGCAATGACATCGATTCAATGGAACGAAACAACAAAGCATTTAGATAAGTAAAAAACATCCACAAAATAGAATTAATGAAGTAGCATTATATTTTTACAGAACATCAAAAGTAACAAGGTCTAAGCATCATTGTCGGTCAGCTCAGCGTCCTTCTCCTGCTCTTCAGCATCTTTCACCTCCTCCTCATCATCTCTCACCTCTTCCTCAACCACCTTCTCCTCAGGCCGCTTGTTTCGACCTCCCTCTTCTTGGCCTGGAGCTCCTCGGTGTCGACCCGAGCTAGAGTCGAAGGGTGCGTAATGTTGTCAAGGTTGAAGTTAAGACACCGACGACCAACCATGGCACGTATAGTCCTGGTGACCATATCTACCAGTAAGTCGAAGATTGGCTTGAAGGAAGGGTCGGAAACGACCAAATTTAGGTCGACACCTTCACCTACTTCAATGCCTCAACTTCAGTCTCATGCGTCTTTTGCTCCCGCAGCCTCTCCTCTTGACTCCTGTGGAAGCGAGTCATGAACGACTCCAGGTCGACCTCCTTCAATTGAGTAGCTTTAAAGTCCTGCATGGCCTTTTAGAGCTCGTCATCGAGGACTTTGCAGTGATTCAAAAGCTCGGCCCTGTCTCTCTTCAATTCAACATATTTGGCGCGGAGGGATTGGGACTCGAGCCCAGCATTTTCCAGCTCGCTAGTGACCGAGACCAATTTATTTGGTAATTTGGCTCACTTCTCCCTCTTGGCAGCGAGGTCTTTCCTCGATTGGCTAGCACCCTCGCTAGCCGAATTGAGGGATTTGATCAGACCCTTGGTGTAGAGCGCAAACTTGCGAGTAGTTTGCACAAAAAAGCAACGGTTAACTACCAACTCAATGAGCTCGACGTCGAGGCATAAAGTTTGCAAAGTAGTTAACCTTCAGGAGTCTCTTCTCCATCAAGAAGGAGTCTCGGGCATAAGAGCTCTGGAAGTCCTCGACTTTGATTTTGCCATCCAGGATCTTCATCACCCAAACAACGTACGCTGAGGAAGAGGTGGCAAGGTCGGTCGATCCCAACCCAGAGAGTACCATCTCCAACTTTCTTTGGTCGGTCAAATCTGACCGACCCCTGAAGACTATGCCCGACTCATGGGCCTTTTTCTTCTTCCTTCGCTCCTCCTTGTCTTTCTTTTGTGGAGGAGACGGAGGGGGCGGTGGAGGAGGAGGGATCGGCGGCAGCAAGAAAGAAAGAAGGCCCAGTCCCTTTATCCAGGGGGCCCCCTGCCCACGAACCACTCGGGTGCAATCCTTGAGACACCCTCGGGGATTTATTGGAGTGTTCTTCAGCAGCGGCTGGTCCCCAGTCGGTGCCAAGGAGGCCTTCTCATGTGGCCTCTTCTGTGCCATCATAGCCGCGAGAAGGTCGGTGGGGGAGAGTCCGGCCATGTCAGCAAGAATGGGCTTATTTTTCCCTCAAGAGTTCGTCTAATATTCGGCCCCGATACTCCGCTTACCTCGAACCATATTGAATTCGCGATTCGATGTGAGAAGGCAATGTCGAGCCGAGAACCCTCCTCGATGGTGATGATCGTCTGCTTGTACCCTTCATGTCGAACGAGAAAATGTTAGAATGAAACAAAGAAATCGAACCGCGCATTACACTTATAAAAGTTCACACTTATGGGGATCCCCCTTCGGCGAGGAACTCTGGGTCGGAGTGGGTCATCTTCAACTACACCCACTGGTTCTTCCACCGTGAAGTGTTTTGAGAGCACTTGGTGATCATGGCCTCCTCCAGGGAATCCCTCTTCAGGAAATTGTAGTACCCGGCCTCGTACCTACCAACTAGTACAAGTAATGCCATTCACGAAGAGTGAGCATCCTGAGACCCGCGTCGAAGAAGATGAGTAGAGTACCAAGCACGTGGCACCAACCGACCGGCGCCACTGGCAAGGGAGTCAAACCATACAATCGAAGCACGGCCCAGAAGAAAGGGTGCGGCGGGACCCTGATCCCGTATTTGATCACCAGTAGGAAGAACGTCACATCATCGGCAGTGGATCAAAAACATCGGTCTAACACCGAGGGCGAGGTGTACACCATCTTGTGGCATGCTACACTCATCGAACTCTTCCTCACCAACTCCTTGGTGGCGAGGGATACGGCTGACCGAAACGGGTCCTCCGGATTGATGACATCTTCTTCTTGGAGGTGTCGACCTCCATCGGGATGAAAGAGTCGTCACTATCCTCCTCGGAGTCATTACCCAACCCCTCGCTGTCGGATCCGCTCTCCGAGCCAAGGTCTACATCGATCGGTCCACGTTCGAATTGACCACCTTCCAATCCTGAAGAGACTGCTTCCTCGCGATCAAAAGAGTAACGAATCTCGGCCCCAGTCAAACCCGAAGACGAGGAAGGCTCCTCCTAAATTTCAACAAAAGAACCCATAGTACGTCTAGGTGCTGAAATCAAAACAAATACAAAATGCAAAGTCCAAAAATACAAAAAAGAAGGGAAAGAGGGCCCCACAAAGCAAAAAGAAGAAAACGCGGGCATACAAACAAAAGGGGATAGTCCTCGAAAGCAAGAAATCGTTCAAACAAAACAACTACTCCTAACCTCCCAGACCGACGTAGCGGTATCAAGTGTTCCTAGCACTATCTAGATGTCAACCTACCCCAATCGAGTCATCAGTGTTCAACGAGCATCGTGCGAACACATAGATTGCAAAACGCGAACGAAATGATAAAAGAAATTGTACAAAGAACGATCCAAACCCTAACTCAAACCAACTATCAAACGACCGGAGCAACCTTAGGGCAAATACAAGATAGCACGATCAGAAACAACAATCAACTACAGACTAACGTCAAGCTCACCCACCAACCCACGCTAAGAGATGCTAAGCCAACAAAAGAAGAATACCACAAACCAATACATCCTGAAATTGGGGCCGAAAGAACATAAACGGGAGAGATCTTGCCACAAACAGACAAAGCGATGTGGAGTAATATGCTTGCATTCCCAAGGAATCATCATACCGACATGGAGTAATATCCCGGTTACTCCCTACAAGAGTTGCTCTCTCTGGAAGCACCTCTCGGGCCCTGAGGATAGTCTCCCGAATGCCTCTAAATTTTTGCACTCTGTAACACATTCCGACTGGAAGTTTTGATTCCAGTATCTATTTGCAATAGAACAATGAATCAAAAGGGGCTATTGTTGGGCCAGGCCCCCGAGGCCCAGACCCTCTAAGCTCAACGGCTCGCACAACCGCCGACCCAGAAGTCCTAGGCCCAATCAAAGTAAAGATAGATACGGAGTCGCCTAAGTCTAGAGGTCGACGTCGAGCCCGATATCTCTTCAACATCGACCACGTTTGGGAGTCGGTGGCGAGGAGGGCGTGGAACCCCAAGGAAGTCTGGCGGCGCACGATCGTTGGTAACCCTAACCGACCCCGAGAAATTCGGGACCGCTCCGAAAATTGCGGCGAGCACGAGCTCGCTGAAAACTAAGGTTAGATTAACACTCCCCCCTATCCTGTCTATAGTTTTTAATATCTTTTTCCCACTACAAAATTCAGGTTGTAACTCAGTCGAAATCGCTCCAGAACGCTAATTTTAATACAAATTTCATCTTGCCCCATTCATTTGTGTTATTGTCAATCTTATTTTGTTATTATATACTTTTCGTTTGTTCTTTATCAATTACGCTTCTCGTTATTATTTGTAACAATAATGATGTATAAATTTGGTCGCTAAGTTTGAATAGCGATGGTCTTTTATGGATTAGTCCAAAATTTTCATCGTCATTCTTCATTTTTTATTGCGACATTAATTGCAAAAACAAATATAATTAAGTTATAATTATTTCAAAATTTTATATTATAGTCTTATTTGGAGTGAAAAAGAAAAAAATTAGAAAAGAATTTAACGTGATTGAGACGATAATTGTTATTATTCTACAACTGTACGAAGATAATAATAAGTATTAGTTTCAGAAGATCTGCAAGCAATATTCTCTTATATTCTTCAAACATCTAATGCACAATAATACAATCATTCTGGGATTATATTATACATATATATATATATATATATATAGTTTAATAATTTCAAGACTGTGGAAATTAATTTAAAAAAGGTTTAATAATTGATGAATCCGACAGGGCTACAAAATTTGGTGACGGCAGCGCTGAGGAAACAGTTGAATCACCATCACCTATTTCAGGAACAACAAATTTTGAGATCTATTTCTCCGTTTCTTCTCTCACTAAAAAAAAATTCGTTGCAACAGCTTCTCTCACCTTTTTTTTTTATTTTTTATTTTTCTGCAAAGGATTAAAAAATCATTTGAATAATTTTGACAAAATAGAAATGGCGAAGATGATTAGAGTGAGATGATGAAAGAAAGAAAATGACAACAATTGCCCATACCATTCTTCACTCCTTTCATTTCTTGCCAAACAACTTTTTTTGGCTTTCATCTTTCAACTAGCTTTTTCAGATTTTAAAATTTTATTTTATTCATTTTTTGCAATATGCCAATATTAAAATAAGAACAAAATGCATATGTAGGAAATCATTGTTGTCTATAAATTAACAATTTTGAACCGTTCATTTTTTTTTTAGTAATTTAAGTGAATAAATGGTTACTAGTTTATTGCGATGTTTCCTGATGAATTAATTGATGCTTTTTCCATATTATGGACATTAACATAGATCATTTTAAGTTCATATTTTTGTTGAAAAAAGGTGTAATTGATTATGGTTTTTTAAATCTCTACTAAAAATGTGTAAAAATATATGAATGAAAAGGTTTCAAAATCGTTCTTCTCTTCTCTATTTTCTCTTGAATGTTCACGGTGAATCCTTATCTTTATATGATGAGCATATCTTTTGTAAGCACATTTTATTGTGTCGAAAAGATTAAAAATTAATCATTCTTTTAGGGCTAGGGGTAATATTTTTTTAGTGAAATGAAGTAATATGATTGCTTGGTTTAGCAAAAATGTGCTGTGAAAATTAAATTGATTAAAAGATATCAATTAAACTTAAAAAACATGTTCACAGTCATGGTATATATATTTCTTAATTAGGTTTTATTATGCCTTAGCTTATTCATTCTTCATCTCCCTCCTTTCACAATTTTCCTCAAAATTAGCTTCTTTTCATCCTTAATTATCTTGAATTACAACCCACAAATTTGAGAATAAAAACATGTTTTCGATGATGAAGTTGTATTTAGACCGGTGGTTTTATTACTTTGGTGTAATATATAATTGTTAACCATGATATTAGTCGGATATTCAGATAGGACCCGGCAGAATTTAGATATTTTTCAAACAATAATTAATCTATAATTTATTTTATTTAATTTAATAACTATATATATATATAAATTAAAATTATAGAGATTTTAATAAATTAAAAAAAAATAGATTGACGATGTAAATCGATTAGGCAGCATCTAACTAGCAGCTAGCCGATTTAGATGGTGATTAAAAACTGAGGATTTTGAATTCAGGCGAGTGGTGATAGTGAAAAAGAAAAGGGAAAGAAGATGACGGTGAAAATGCAGGGTATATATATATATATATAATGTGGATATATATATATATATAGTATCGCAATCGGAATCCACCGCCTTCAACCACTTCCCCCCTAGCTAGGATTCTCTCTCTCTCTCTCTCTTGGTGGTGGTGGTGGTGGTGTAATTTAAGAGAGAGAGAGAGAGAGAGAGAGTGAGCCCCTCTTCGGCACTGTGATTGGACGCCATGGAGCGGTGGAAAATGTCTGTATTCTCTCATCTCCACAGCACTCTGACTCATTTCATCATCCCATTTATTTTCTTCCATTTATAAACATTTTTATAAATAAACATATACGAATGATTGTATGCTTACTTTCAACTATGTCAATTTAGCAATCAGTAACAAGCTCCATCCACGAATTCTTATTATTGCTCAGATTATATACTCCATTCAGTAAAATTTAAAAATTATTTTTATTTCAGTCTCTTCATCCCATCATTTTTTTTTTCATTTTCAACTCTTTTTATTCTTGTTAACTTGTCATACAATGAGACTAACTCATAAAAAGTTTATCACTACTGTAAATTAAAAAATAATACAGTAATTCGGTAGCCCGCAACCATACATATAGATTCACCACTGACAACAAATTTGTGCGAGCTAAAATATGATTTAAGATTGAAATATTAATTATAAAAATTTTTGTTACCTAAATAATTGAACGACTTATAGGGTTGAACCAAAAGTTTGATGGCAACACCCAATTAGTTTTTTTTTTATTTTATCAAAATCCAGTTTATATAAGATTATATTTTATAAATATATGTTAAATTATATAATTATATTTATTTCAAATAATTTTTAATTAATAATTAAACTCTAAAATTTATTTAAAATAAAAGGTTAATTTTTGTAAATTTTGGTAAATATTTGAAGTTTTATATCCATTTTTTTAGTTCTTTATGAAAGTAAATAAATATTTAAATCTTTATTGTCATCAAGAAGATTAAAAGGATAATATATAATCATATAAAAAATATATTGTCTACTGTAAGCCTAAAGATAAAAAGCTACTGTTGAAGTTTTTTAATTCAAAAATAATCATCTAAACTAATCCATAATAAAAAATAAAAATCAAACTGAACGAATCAATCAAGTTGGCATCCATGCTTCCGAAAAATTGAATAATAGCAAAGAGTGTGAGATGAGATGAGATGAGATGAGATGAATGAGGCAAGTCAAAATCAACGGACGTGGAATCCACGTGGTCCGCCTCCTCCCCTCCAATCAGATTCACGCTGCCACGTGCTCCACATCCACGGGACCACCCATCCTGCATCATCACTTTTTTTTCTTTTTTTTACATTTACTAATCACACCGCTGCCTTTAATTTCTTTATCAACAGTTTTTTTTTTTCCTGACTGTTAACTAATAACCTTATATACACTAAATTAATTTACCAGAATAAATCTTATAGAGTTGTATGAAATGATTTTTGTCAATTCAATATCCGCATAATTTGAGGTAAATAACATTTATATAGTCTAGGGTGGGTAATTGATGGTTAATGGTAAATATTGTAGTTTTGGACCATTTCTGAAATCTAGTCTGACACACTATCGCAGCAGTAATAATTTATTACCTCATGCCCCACACCCGCCGCCTCTCTCTCTCATATTTATCGATTATTATAGCCGGTGTAGATATTGATATACTACTATACCAGCCCGGCAGCCCCTACTAAATATATATGAACATGGATTCTTTCTTCATTTAATAATAAGACAATTTAGGCCCAGCCCACCCATTGAAGTCTCACATATTGCGTTAAATATATTTTTTTTAGTGAAAAATATTTTTAATACCCAAAACCACTAAACACATTATAAAAATACCCAAAAACATTAAACAAATTCAAGAAATACCCATTTTTAACTTTTTTGACATTTAAAATTAATTTTTTTGTTATGATGATGAAATCATCACCAACAATCATATCACCAAATTTTTTAATAATTTGTAAGTTTTAATATAAAATATACGTATTAATATCTATATATATATATATGAGAGTGATCAAATTTATATATAATTAATATATTATTTATATATAGTATAATTAATATATATAAATAATTAATATTATTTATATAGTGGGTCGGTGTGTGTTGGGGAGATGTGGGTCGGTGGGTGGGGGGTGTTGGGTCGGTGTGTGTGTTGGGGGGGG
>JAPKLW010000206.1:652056-676282 GCA_026898455.1 Plectranthus barbatus
TGTGGAGTGGGGAGTGGGTCGGTGTGTGGGGATCGGTGGCGGAGTCGGTGGCTCTCAAAATTTTTTTTAATGGAGGGTCGGTGTCGGCACCGACACCGACCCTGGCACCGATCCATTCTCATATTTTTTTTTAAATTTAATTGTGATCGGTGTTGGGTCTGTGTCTTGGCCCGACACCGACGTTCTCTCTCCGCAGAATTCTAAAAATGTCAGAATATGCAGTGGGTATTTTATGAATGAATATAATATTTTGGGTATTTTCATAATACATATAGTAAAAATGGGTATTAATAAATTTCACTCTTTTTTTTATTTATGATACAACCATATTCTCAACAAAACTAAATAAATAAATACTGTTTCTTAGATATTAAACTCTAATTATCAATTTCAAACTGACTGTTTGATACTAAAAAAAAGTAATACAAACATCAAATAGGATATCATATACAAATCAATCACTATAAGATTAAACTAAACCATAGAAATTTCAAAATTGAAGAGAAGTCTAATAAATTGATTAGTGTTTCCTCCGTCTCGCCCGAAATGCTATATTTCTATAAATAACAACTTTTTAACACTCAACAATAAAATATTAAAGTTACTTACACACGTATCCTCAATTCTCGTGCCGAAAAAATGTATCAATTGGCACGGGACGTTGGGAGTAAAACATACAAAGTGAACTAAAGAATCTCGAGTACATTAATCCTTATTCAGATTTTTCATATCTTAACGGCATTGATGGTGTAACTAGATTTTTCATATTTTAACTTTATTGATGGTGTAACAAGGAGTGTAATCCAACCAAGTCGAGTCGAGTAATATTGTGCTCAAGTTTGACTTATTTAATTTCGAGTCGAGCTTCGAGCATTTTTATCGAATACTTTGGTATTCACGAGTTTTATCGAACTTTCTAAATTTAAAATATATTTAAAATTTTCATTTATTATTTTGAAAAAAAATAGTTATTTATTCTAAAATAATATCATATTCATATTCAAATTCTAAATTTTTTTCATTAAATTTTAAAATTATTGTTAATCTTAAATCATGAAAATAATTTTTTTATAAAAATAATTATTTTATATTTCTTTCTAAGTTTAAGCTAACGCTCACGAACTCACGAGTCGAATACTATGATACTCAAATTTGGTTCATTTAATAAACGAATTTTAGTAAACGAACGAACTTTTATCGACTCGAGATCCGAGTAGCTCACGAATAATTTAGTTCATTTACACACCCAAGTGTAACCAAACCGAATTGAATCAAAACCAGACAGACGCAAAGCAAACTCAAGCTCCACTAACACCTCCATTCTCAGGCCCAACCCGAACACAAACTGTTTGAGCATTGATAAGTTTGAGCCCAACTCAGACTCAGTTACACCCTTTGATGGGAGTAGTTAGTTTTGTTCCGTCGCCTTCAACTTAGTTTAGCACTTAGCAGCATCCCAATTTTCCACAGTCCAATAATATTCATACAACTATAATAATCAATCAATACAAACACAACTAGGAAAGAGAGGAGTGAAAAATGAATATGGGCAAAACATAAAAGCATTGCCAAGCTGAAACAAGGAGCAATTCATTACTCTACACATACATGTATTCACCCCCACGAACCGCGTTGGCAGCCCCTTTCCTCTCCTCTTCTGCCTCTTTTTCCCTTTCCTTCCAGCTTTCATACGCATGATCGTCTGTTCTCAACTCATGTCGACAGATTGGACAAGAATTGTGCTCATCCTGTCAAGTCAAATATTCATATGAAGTTTCAGATTTCATTGCTCGAACAGTGTTGAAGATGGGCGCGCTAAATGCCATGAGACTGCAAGAAATCTTACCAGCCATGGTTTGAGGCAAGGAGGATGGAACATATGCTTGCAGGGCAACTCTTGCATTTTGTCATCCACAACCAAGCTCTCCTGGCAAATCGAACACACGGCATCTTTACCCAGCTTCAATAGAACTTCTGTTGTAACTGTTGTAACAGGAAGATTTGCCACAACTTCCTTACTGGCAGGTGGCACTCTTGGAACTCCCGAATCACTTGAAATAATCTTTAAACAAATAGATTAGTTGCGTTAAAAATCATGATAGGCATTATATGATGATATTAAGCATATCGGATGCTGTTGCTGAAAAAACAAACAAGCAATTTGGTGGGCAGGCAGCAGTAATAGGGCACACAGAAGAAAATACAAGAATGTGCACAAACAACAGATGCTATGTTATCTCCCTCAAAAAAAAAAAAAACAGATGCTATGTTATCTTCTAGGGGTGCCATCCAACAAAGAAGTAAATAATTGTGGAAGATGAGGAAAAGATACCTCGGGTAGAATATTATCCAGACTATTAACAAGCTCATTCAGTAGGCTTGCAGCACCTTCTCTCGAGGTAGCACTCCCGGTCTGCTCTCCAGACGACTCACCCTGGAGCAAGGCAGCAGCGGCTGTTAGCAGATTTGATTGCACTAACCAATCCGGCTGTGGAGGCTCAGGGTCAACAGTGAGATGCCCTTCAAATAAATAACCTGCATTATGCAATACACGTCAAAATCCTATTTCACCGAAGGTGTAAAGTATCACATAACATACCACGCCACAAATGTATGCGTAAAGCTGATAACACAAATACGTAGAAAGTATCAACAATATTCTACCTCTATTTGTTCTACTATCGCTCAATGTTGAGTCTTCGGACCGGTTTTCTATTTCACCCAATTGGTCATTTGCTTGAGCAATGCAACTTTTCAAGTGCTTTCTCTCAGAAGCATCTGAAACAAGCTGTTCTGCATCCTGGAAAAGGTTAAGTCCAGCAGTCCAAAATCCTGGTGAAGTGTGTCTCGTCTTCAATACAGTTGCAACCCGACATATAACGGTGTAAAACTGCAATCATAAAATGAAAAAGACTAAACCTTGAGCTATAACAGAAACACCCTTCTCAAAGACAAAAACCGTGAACATGATCAATGTCTATTTCAATTTCAATTCCATCAATTCAACATATTTGGCGATATTGAACACTACTTTAACTTGCAGTTAATGCAATGCAGTAATCTAATCGGAATTTTACTTTAACTACCAAAACGTAATAATTCCGAACATTTCAAATTCACGCCTCGATGTCGGAAATTAAAACAAAGATCCTAAAATTTGCAAATTATATGTCTAGTCCAATTCGAAACCAGAGCTCCTATATACAATAAGGCGAACGCATTCATCCAAAACCAAATCAAAAAAAAAAAAATTGATTAAATATAATAATAAAAGGGTCCGAGACACACCGTTTTGCGGAGATTAGGAGAAGCGGATGTATAATGTTTCTGAAGGAGAGATCTGATTTCGGAAACAGAACCCTCGAACATCTGTTTCTTGGCCAGCTGCCTCTGCAACTCCTGCAGTCTCAGCTGAATTTCTTCCTCATTCCCCGCCATTAGAGTCGACTCAAAACAATTCCGATATCAATCAATTGCAAGAATAAGTATCCGAATGATGGGTTTTCGCTCAGAAATTGAGGGCTTTAATTAGTTGGCAATTGATTTCTGTCTTGCGGAAGAGGAAAGCAAATTTCTTCTTGCCTCTTTCAGAACTCACGGCGTTAGATTCGGTTTCTCTCTAGAAGAAATTTATTGCTTTGTTTGTGAAACTTAACCGTGGAACTAACGGCGGCTGAGGATGAATAAAACGGTGTCGCGTTGATGTGTATTAGAATATTTTGTGAACTCATTTTTCGAAACAGAACCAAGTAAAAATAAAAGAAGAAGAAGAAGAAATGGGCTTCAAAATATAAAAATATAAAATAATTGAACAACCAGAAAATAGTACTCCCTCCGTCCCAGGACACTCGCCACGTTTTCCTTTTTGGTCCGTCCCAGAACACTTGCAACGTTTCATTTTTTAGAAAGTTTTTATTAATTAATCACCCACTAAACCTACTCTACTCCTACCCCACTATCTCTCACACCCCACTATTTATCCTAATCATTAACCTACTAATCCTACCCCACTAATTTTTGTAATCCCTTTTTCTTAACCTCCGTGCCCAGTCAAACGTCTCAAGAGACCCGGGACGGAGGGAGTATAAAAGAATATTCAGCCCACAACCTTAAAATAGTTTAATGATCAATGCTTAACTCAAAATATAAATTAACAATTTAGAACCTAATAAAAGATAATAAGATTTTCAATTTAAGACATATTATTAAGATTTTGAATTAAAAACTTATTATTTTTTAGTTGTGAATTGAGATTGTTTTGGATCTATCAGATCCAAAATTGAAAAAAAAAATTATTTCCTAGATCCTGAATCCATAAATAAATTATCTTTCACGTCTCGAATTAATAATACTCCTGAAACAAATAAAAGGTTTAATAAACAAAAGAAGGAATATAATGATTAATGAAAGTTTGAGTTGAAGCATTAGACATAATTAAAACTTAAACTAGTCCCTTCGCTCGGGGTATAGTGTGACTGAGAGGTAACAGGTTCGAACTTTCAGGGGACATTTGGGTGTGTGTGTTTAACATTATTGTACACTTATTCAAAAAAAAAAATGCTTAAACTATTGATCTTGTTTTCTTATCTAATCTATCTATTGAAGAACTGAAACAAAGAAGTTGGTCTTATATTTTGGAATTACAATCAAACTAGAAATTCCACAAGAGAATAAATCAGCTTCTATTGGTTGGCCCAAATCTTGGAATTTCGAAGTAAATTATTACTCCCTCCGTCCCACGAAATTAGTCTCATTTGCCTTTTTGGTCCGTCCCATCTATTAGTCCCATTTCCTAAAATGGCAAACTTTTTTACACTCATCAATAAAATATTAATTCCACTACACTCACTAACATTGGTTATCGTGCCAAAACCAAATGGGACTAATTACATGGGACGGAGGGAGGGAGTACTTAATTTCTAGAGGAAGAAATACAACTACAAAAAAGTGTTCTTGATCTTTAAATTATGAATAACCAATCCATTTTCAAATATAATTAGAAGAGTTCACCCCAAAAAAAAGAGAGTAAAATAATAGAAAGATAGTAACACAATAATAAATTTGATATCACATCCATTTCAATTGTTGTACACTCTCAAATTGAAGAAAATTCTCCCTTTCATCATACTTGGAATTCAAAGGCCTTGTGAAAACCTCCCTTCTGACAATTCTCTCTCTCTCTCTCTCTCTATATATCAATTCAAAGTCTTGAATTTAATATGAGGAAGACAGGAACGAGTTAAAGAATTTTTTTTTATTTAGAGTTCTTTATACATGAGATCTTCACTATAAACATATTTCCAAAGTGATAGAAATATTAAATTCAAAGCATGGAAGAATTTTTCCCTCTGCAAAGTCAAGTTTCTTCAAAGAATTATTTTACAGCTGTAGTAGTGTCTCTACTTTCATCAACTTCTGTATTGGTCAAAGAAAATGAAAAAATTAATATTTCATGAATAACTCAAATTAATTGACTATTGCATTATTTGACATGGGTAAAATGTTAATTTCAACTTAAGTTGGGATGTAATTGTACTTAATTAGATACAATTAGCGTATGCAAATCCTAGTTTTGTGGCAGTCGCATTATTTTTTATTTTTTATTTTTTTTGTTCTGGGTATAATATTTTCTTTAACATAAATGATTCTATTATATTTATATATGTTATTTGTTTTTGTGGGAAAAATATAATACTCGTTCTGAATTTTATTCAAGTGAAAAATAGACAATATTTCTTATCTTAAAATCATAATTTCATTTATTAAAAATAAAATGTGAACATGAAAAAAGTGGTCGCTGCACGCACACAAGACTATATACACCTAAAAGGAAAAATTATCCTTTTCCAAACTAATATTTTATATAAATGTTTTTTGAATAAGACATTTTGAGATTATTGTCTGTTTTTTTAAAATTAAAGAAAAATTAAAATTTATATGAGTGAATATGTCCTCTATAGAAAATAAATCAATATAATAATAAAAAAAATCTACACTTTTGACTTTTCCACTGAAACCGCAGTTTTCTTCCAATAATATTTCCCTATTTACTTTATAGAAAGTTTAATTAGTGATGAATGATGTAATTTTTTTCTTTAAAATATGTTGGCTGGCGCTTTCGCAATTAATGACTCATTACGCACCATACCTCTATATTCAATATATATTCCTTAGCTTGGGATATTTTTTACATTAATTTACTGCTGTTTTATTTTGCTATGTAAGGCTGGAATTAGGAATAAACAGATTTATTTAAATATTTTTAATTAACATCAATTATTATTTTTTTAAGAATTACTATATGATATGACATATTATGTCTCCATATGTAAATTTGTCGGGATATGTACCATTTTTTGTCGTAATGAATGCTTCAAGTTAGACAAAAACAAAGTGAATGACGATAAAATTGATATAAATATGAACATAGATTAATATATGTTACAGCCTAATCATTTGACTACACATTTATTACGAAATATAAATAATTTTATTCCAAGTTTCAAACCTTATCCCATTCTTCTAGATAAAAAAACGGTAATATTCGAACCCATACGCAATCTTACTAACTTCTTCCAAATCTTGTCCAATTAAAAATCTATATTATTTTACTATAATATGAATGTGTAATTAGTTCACCCAAATATATATTAACTAAATGGTAATGCTTGAATTTTGAGGTTTTTTTTATATAAGAATATTTGATAAAATGATGAAAAAACTTATACTTCAAAAATAATTAAAAGTAATAAATGATATTTGATTGCAAGTAAAACATGAGTAATAAATGAATTCCTATTTAGAGATCAAAACAAAGATATGTCTTTAAGCGAAAAGGTACAATTCTTCAGTTAAAATCGGTGGTTCAAACGGTCGCATTCGTTCGATTGAGTTGTATCTCTTATCAGCATTATTCGACAACTTGTTTAGATGATTCGTCCGAACGGCTTGCTTCGGATCAGGAGTAGTTCGTTCAATGTTGGGTTCGGCCAATGAGTGGTTCAAACGAATCATAGTTGGCCGAACAGTTTGCAGTGGCCGTTTTTTCCTTGTTTTGATGCTTCTTTCATGGGCTTTTTTCTTTGATAGACTCGGAAATGGTCTGCTCATTTCTGGGTCATAACACTAAATAAAAAATAATAATCTTTGAAAAAAATATAAATATATAGAGTATATGTGATATTCTAAGTATGGCCCTCTTTAGCTATATAAAAATGCAAGATGAAGTAATATATAAGACTCCACCAAATTTATTCTTGTACAGAAGTTTGTCCAATCGATAATGATTTACTTTCTAAATGAAAACTATGAAACATCACAATTTGTAAACGAAAATTTCTAATCACACTTTATGTAAAATATAATGTAGAGTAAATCATATTTATAGGTGCGATACTATCCACATGGTCGATGAATTTCGAATTGGAAATGCTTGGTCAGGCACGCAGTCAAAATGGGGCCATAGACGAAACCATTCAACGACGGAGGCTACAAATAAATTTGGACGTATGATGGTGCGGCTTGACTACGAAGCTGCGAGGTGCAAGCAGCCAATAATCATTCTTCTTTTTTTCTTTTCTTTTTTTCTTATATAAATTGTGTGTAGTTACTATTTATATATTTGTGATGGTTGACTTAGAAAATTAGTTTTTCCAGTAAATTGGGATTCTTTATCCGATTTCATGAAAATATTATCACTTTTAACTTGTAGAATAGAATCTTCTTAGATTTAACATTAATAGACGAAGAATAAAAATAATCCTAATCGAATTTCAATCATGATTATATTTATAAGAATTTACGTAGATCGATATAATATTTTTGCAATATTATTTACATTAGGATGGATGACTAAAAATATTAGTTATTCTAGTTGATTGGGGTTTTTATCCAATTTCATGGAAATATTAATTATATTTTCTCACTTTATTTTGTAGAACCTTCTAGATTTAGAATTAATTAGACATAGAATAAAAATAATCCTCATCGAATGTCTTCTATTCATAAGAATTTATGTAGATTGATAGTATAACATTTTGCAATTTACATTAGAATGGACGACTCATAAAATTAGTCATTCTAGTAAATTGGGATTTTTTTAAAAATCCGATTTTATGAAAATATTAATCCTATTAGCTCACTGATCTCGTAGAACCTTCTGGATTTAGTAGCATTAATTAGACATAGAATAAAAATAGTCCTCATCGAATTTCACTAATGTTTATATTTATAAGAATTAATGTAGATCGATATAACATATTACAATTTACATTTTAATATATTGTATGTATCTCAATGAAAAGTTTTGAAATCAATGGTGCATTTCCTATTTTCTTAGGCAAAGAAAATAATATGCTGTGCATGTAGTGTGTCATTTTCAACTGTAACTCATTCTTTCTCCCAAAGAAAAAATACAAAAAATAAAATAAAAGAAAGAATATTAGAAAAGGAGCACCTCATTCTTCTTCTTTTTTTTTTTAAGATTTTGAAAAGTCAAAATTTGATTTCGGCTACTATGATGAAGTTAGAATTTAAAGTGCGTAAATTAATTTTATATTTTCATTTTTTTGCTTTATTTTCTTATAGGAAAAGATATTGTAACAAAGTCTGAAATTCGAAATTAAATATAAATATATGTATTCTAGAAGCTTTGACATAATGTGTTACTGGATTCTGCAGTATCTTAAACTTTACAACCTGTTCCTTGCTATTAATTAACCTAGATCTTCGCAAATATTAATTACATACTAAACAATAACATGTATGCAGTTATATTATACTCTCTCTCTCTTATACTTCAATTATAGGTTTAATTTTGGGTAAATAGGAGAAAATACCCTAAACTATTGACGTTTTTGGAAAAATACCCCAATCTATTTCCATAAGTTAAAAATACCCCGATCTTTACTTCCATTTATTAATTATACCAGGATCTATTGATATTTTGGAAAAATACCATAATGTATTATTATTAGTTAAAAATACCCCAATCTTTAATTTCGTTTATGAATTATACCAAAACGAGAAATATTATTGGCTCACACAAAAATGGCAGTCAAAACAACTATCATCGTTTATGTTAAATTATTGTACTAAACAATCAATATTTGTTATATGTTCAAATAAGTTTTTCTTCCGAAAAGTATTTAAAACTTCACATTTTGTTTTTTTTTTATTTCCTTCGGTTGCTGGAATTGCTTATTTTTTCTCTCAATGCTTATTTTGACGTGTGATCTTGTATCGAAATGTATGTACCTTCGTCTTGGATTGGACGTTACACCAACCGAAGGAAACAAGAAAAAAGTAGAACATAAAGTTTAAATACTTTTCAGAATATATAGAAAATATTGATTGCTTAATACATACGAAGATAATTGTTTTGACTGTCATCATTGTGTGGTCCAATAATATATATTTTTTGGTATAATTCGTAAATGAAATTAAAGATTGGGGTATTTTTAACTAATAATAATACATTGTGATATTTTTTCAAAATATTAATAGATCAGGGTATAATTCATAAATAAAAGTAAAGATTTGGATATTTTTATCTTATGGAAATAGATTGGGGTATTTTTCCGAAAACATCAATAATTTAGGGTATTTTTCCCTATTTACCCTTTAATTTTTATATTTAATATTATTTTTTCTGATAATTTACGATTACACTCCTAAATAATTTTAAAAAATAAAAATATTAAATATAATATTATGAAAATGAGATGTTAATTAATATTTTGAATAAGAATAATGTTGGAAGTTTATTTAAATATTAAATAACTTTTTGTAAACATGCAAGATCAAACTGACTATATAAACCGAAAGAGTATTATATATATAATAGTTATAACTTCAATATTAGTAACAAAATAAATAAAACATGAGATATAAGCAAAAAAAATAAAATAAAAAATGGGGTAAAAAATAAAAAATACTCCCTCTGTCCCGCCAAATTAGTCCATATTTCTATTTTGGTCTGTCCCACCAGATTAGTCCACTTTCCTAAAATGAAAAAAAATCTCCTCACATCAATAAAATATTAATTCCACTACACTCACAAACATTGATTTCTGTGCCGAAAGCAAACTGGACAAATCTAATGGGACGGAGCAATACAGCTATAGTGCAAGCCGGAAATCAAAGAAAAATAAAAATAAAATAAAAATGGAAACTACCGTCCAAGATTAAATATTATTTTATTTATAGTTATTATAAATCTACATCAAAACTATGAAATAGGATATGTACAATGCTTATTTTTAGCATGAATAGATAGGTCGTAATGATAATGATTAAGTGGTTGATTTTTTGATTTAATTACCATTTTTAATCATTTCAAAACCCATTTATTTTTGAGGTTATGGTATGGATAACAAGCTCCATATTGATTTAGATTTGTCGAATTCTCATTGTTGTTCAATACAATAAATTTGATTAAAATAAAACAAATGGAGTCAATTTAAAACAAAATGGTGGGACAGCTATGAATCATCAAGATTAAAACAAATGGAAGTCCCACTGTCCCAGTTTCCAAGAAATGAAGAAGGATAGATATGATAAGATGTTTCCAATAACATCAAAATTGCAGCATTAAAAAAATTCACTCAAAATTTGAATATTGACTGCAGACTTCTCTCTAGTCTCTATATTCACGTACAAAACTATAAAACAAACCATTTTCCATCTTCAAACACTCATCAGCATTGTTTTTTCCTCTCTTTCTTTCCACTCAACAAAGAAGAGAGGGAGAGGGAGAGAGAGAGATGGACGCAGGCGATCTGTACAGGGCGAGTGGGAGCATGAGGTCGAGCAGCAAAAGGGGGGAGAGCTTCAGGGCGAACAGCTCAAGCATATGGAGGAACACTGGGTTGGAAGTCTTCAACAGATCTTCTCGTGAAGAAGATGATGAGGAGGCATTGAAATGGGCTGCTTTGGAGAAACTCCCCACGTTTGATCGTCTCAGAAAAGGGTTGCTGTATGGATCGAGAGGCGCCCACGAGGTCGATGTGCATGAACTTGGGATCCAAGACAAGAAGAACTTGATCGAGAGGCTGGTTCAGACCGTGGAAGATGATAATGAGAAGTTCTTGTTGAAGCTCAGAAACAGGATCGATAGGTATGTTTGTGTGTGGATTTTTGAATCTTTTTTTTCTTTCTGATTTGAATATATATATGAACGAACTCTTTGTTTATGCAGAGTTGGGATCGATATCCCAACTATTGAAGTCAAATATGAGCATCTAAATATTGATGCAGAAGCCTTCAGTGCAAGCAGGGCTTTGCCCACTTTTGTCAATTTCCACAAGAATCTGGTTGAGGTAACAAATTCAAAAAATGAATTCAGATTTTTTTTTTTTTTTTTTTTAAATTTTCAATTCTGAGTTGTGTGGTTGTTGGGTTTTGCAGGGATTCTTGAACACACTGCATATACTTCCAAGTAGAAAGAAGCCTTTTACAATTCTTAAGGATGTTAGTGGAATAGTGAAACCATGCAGGATGACTTTGCTGTTAGGCCCTCCAAGTTCTGGGAAAACCACACTTTTGCTTGCTTTGGCTGGAAAACTTGATCCAAATCTCAAAGTATAAACTGAATCTTGCTTTGTTTTTTTGGGAGTTTGATTTGTAGATTGTGAATAATGAAAAATGAAACATTTGGGCAGGTTTCAGGGAGAGTGACCTATAATGGGCATGAAATGCATGAATTTGTACCACAAAGAACTGCAGCATACATAAGCCAGCATGATCTGCACATTGGAGAAATGACTGTGAGAGAAACTTTAGCATTTTCAGCCAGATGTCAAGGGGTCGGATCGCGATACGGTTCGTACAGTTACTATGTCCAAATTATTACCACAGAAAGTTGAAGTATTTGTGTTTCAGTTAAGTCATGATTGTGGGCTTGTTTGGATTTGTTGTACAGATATGTTGGCAGAGTTGTCAAGAAGAGAGAAAGCAGCAAATATTAAACCAGACCCTGATGTTGATATCTACATGAAGGTAAAACACACGCAAACACACGCATTGTGTGTATTTATATACATATGCATATAATATTTGGTGTGTATAATTGGCTAGATGGCGGCTAATTTGATTTTCAAGACAATCTTCACAGTAGTTGGTTAAAGATAACCTTATTTTAAGTATTGTGATGACAGGAAAAGAAAGTCTTGATTCAAGAAAGTGACAGATTAGTTTGTTTATTTTATTTAAAATTATTGTCATTATGTCTTGACGCTAGGCATCTATTTATATTTAATAATAATAAAAACAAAACTCTAGTTAGTGTATCTTCTTTCCCTACTAATTTAAAGATTCTTGTCAAAGATTTTTGATCTATCTCAATTATTCAATGTACAGGTTATAAATACAATAATTGAGTCAGATGTGATCATGTGACCTAAATAATTGCAAAAACAATGGATTGAGTTTCATTTTTTCTGTAATTTCCAGCATATAATATAACAGCAAAAACTGAAACTTTGACATGGCATGCAAATGAAACTCATGAACGTATCACAAGACAAACAATATTTTCAGACAAAATCATTAAAATTTCAGAAGCATCATCTGAAAATATTGAAATAGCTGATTCTTGTCATGTAGGCTGCAGCCACAGAAGGAGATGAAGCAAATGTTGTCACAGATTACATTCTTAAGGTACCTGGAGCTTAAAGCTTCAAAATTTTAATAAACATTCCAACAAGCCCAGCAGCACAGCATTCTCAAGATTCTCCTGTTCTTGTTCCAGGTTCTCGGGCTTGAAGTCTGCGCGGACACATTAGTTGGAGATGAAATGATAAGGGGTATATCTGGAGGACAGAAGAAACGTGTCACGACTGGTAAAGAAACTAAATAATAGATTTAAAAAAATAAAAAATAAAGAACTTGTTGAATGAGCTTACACTGAATACTGATTTCTGGGATGGAAAATCACAGGAGAAATGCTGGTTGGACCAGCAAAGGCCCTTTTCATGGATGAGATATCCACTGGTTTGGATAGTTCCACGACTTTCCAAATAGTCAATATGCTTCGGCAATATGTTCACATTATGAAAGGAACTGCATTTATCTCCCTGCTGCAGCCAGCACCCGAGACCTATGATCTGTTCGATGACATTGTTCTCTTGTCTGATGGTCAGATAGTGTATCAGGGTCCACGAGAGAGTGTGCTAGACTTCTTTGAGTCCATGGGTTTTAGATGCCCAACACGAAAAGGAGTGGCTGATTTCTTGCAAGAGGTAAGCAAAGGGAATAATTAAGTTAAAAATGCTCCAGTTTATAGTCTTTCAAAGGGACTAATCAAAGCTTCAACCAAATGCAGGTGACTTCAAAGAAAGATCAACAGCAATACTGGGCAAACAAGACTGAACCATACCGATACGTCTCAGTTAGTGAATTTGCAGAGGCTTTCCAATCTTATGTTGTTGGACGGAGGCTTGGGGACGAACTCGCAATTCCATTTGATAAGACCAAAAGCCACCCTGCTGCTTTGACAACAGAAAAATATGGTATTGGTAAAAAAGAACTTCTGAAAGCCTGTTCTGACAGAGAATACTTGCTAATGAAGAGAAACTCGTTTGTCTTTTTCTTTAAGATATTCCAGGCAAGGATTTATAAACTTGAAATCACTTTCGTCTATTATCATGCAAAATTGAAAACAATTGCTAAGCGAAGTTTCTATACCTGATTTCAGCTTACTATAATGGCATTGATTGCCATATCAATCTTTCCTAGAACAAAGATGGATAAAGATGATGTAGGAGATGGAGGGATATATACCGGAGCTCTGTTTTTCACTGTCATAATGGTCATGTTCAACGGAATGTCTGAGCTTGCAATGACAATTTACAAGCTACCTGTCTTCTACAAACAAAGGGATATGTACTTTTTCCCTCCGTGGGCATATGCTATACCCTCATGGATCCTGAAAATCCCGGTTACATTCCTTGAAGTAGCTTTATGGGTGTTTCTTACCTACTATGTGATTGGATTCGATCCAAATATAGGAAGGTAAGACTTAGTAGTTGCAAATCACGCCTCAGATATATTCTCAGTCACTTCCTCTAATGGTAGTTACTGAAGAAGAGTACCTTTGCAGGTTATTGAAGCAGTACCTTCTGCTTTTATTTGTTCATCAGTCAGCATCAGCATTGTTCAGATTTATTGGTTCAGCCGGTAGGAACATGATTGTAGCAAACACGTTTGGTTTGTTTGCGCTGCTCCTGCTGTTCGCATTAGGTGGTTTCGTCCTAGCACGAGGTATAACAGCTACAATCAGATACATAAAATGATTCACATAATATTTTGGTTGTTCATGTTTTCTGACATTTCATTGGTACTTCAGTGGATGTAAAGAAGTGGTGGATTTGGGGGTACTGGTCTTCTCCTCTAATGTATGCTCAGAATGCAATTCTTGTTAATGAATTCACAGGACACAGTTGGAGCAAAGTAAGTGCACATGTCAATCTTTTCGGGTACTTTTTCAAAATTTTAGATGACACACAAAACTAATCAGTTTATTGTCGTTTTACAGTTGGTAAATGGGACCAAACTGGGAGTTCTTGTTATGGAGTCTCGAGGGTTCTTTCCTCAAGCATATTGGTATTGGATAGGAGTAGCAGCATTGTTTGGATTCGTATGGCTATTCAACATATTGTACCTTTTATGTTTAACATTTTTTGATGGTGAGTTCTTCCAATTTCCTACACTAGTGCATATGTTGTAGAATCTGTAGATTACGTTCAGAAGCTAACCTTTAGTTATGAAAAAAAATAATATTGCAGCTTATGACAAACCTCAAGCAGTCTTACCCGAAACAGTTGATGATGATACCCTCAGCCATGTTCCAAATCAAGGTGGTGAGGATGTACGAAGAAGCGTCTCCTCTGGATCTTCATCCGTGAGATCAGACGCCATTGAAGCCAATGACAAGCGGAAAAAAGGAATGATTCTTCCATTTGAACCACATTCTATCACATTTGATGACATCAGATACTCAGTTGACATGCCAGCGGTAGGTTCAAGATTAAAAGGAAGCATAAAAGATTATTATCACTAGGTGAGCAGAGTAGATGAATAACAAAATACCTGTCCAAATTGCAGGAAATGAAAGAGCAAGGAGCTACAGAAGATAAATTGGAGCTCTTGAAGGGAGTCAGTGGCGCTTTCAGGCCGGGTGTTCTTACAGCCTTGATGGGTGTTAGTGGGGCCGGTAAAACAACGTTGATGGATGTGTTAGCTGGAAGGAAAACTGGTGGTTATATTGAGGGAAACATCACAATTTCTGGATACCCAAAGAACCAGGCGACATTTGCTAGGATTTCTGGATATTGTGAGCAGAATGACATCCATTCTCCAAATGTCACTGTTTATGAGTCCCTAGTTTACTCAGCCTGGTTGAGGTTGCCCAAAGATGTTGATGCAAACACTAAAAAGGTTAGTAAAACAGGGCATCTTTCAATAATTCACACCTCATTTTTTTTCATGTATAATGACTTGATCCTAATATTTTGAGTTCCTTTTCTTCTCACAGGTATTCGTTGATGAGGTGATGGACTTGGTAGAACTCACCCCCTTGAGAGGAGCACTAGTCGGGCTACCAGGAGTTAGTGGCCTCTCAACCGAGCAGCGGAAAAGGCTTACGATTGCAGTTGAACTAGTGGCAAACCCTTCAATCATATTCATGGATGAACCAACTTCAGGGCTTGATGCTAGAGCAGCTGCAATTGTGATGAGAGCAGTCAGAAATACAGTAAATACAGGAAGAACAGTAGTGTGCACCATTCATCAGCCTAGCATAGACATATTTGAAGCATTCGATGAGGTAAGCTAGATCATAACAGAAACCAATAATCCATGCCGTAGTGAAGTAAAATCTTAACATTTTATAGTACTCAACCAATACGATAATGCAATTTGGCAGCTATTTTTGATGAAACGTGGAGGGGAAGAAATATACGTCGGACCATTGGGTCGTCACTCAACACATTTGATCAAGTACTTTGAAGCAATTGAAGGAGTGCCAAAAATCAAAGATGGTATCAATCCAGCTACCTGGATGTTGGAAGTTACTACTACAGCACAGGAACTCGCTTTGGGGATTGAGTTTGCTGACTACTACAAAAAGTCGGAACTATACACGTGAGTTGAATCCCATCATAGTTTAAGAAAAGAATGTTTCCTAGAATGCAACACAGTTGATGGCATGCTAATAAACATATATACATAATCACAGGAGAAACAAAGCTTTGATCAAGGAATTGAGCGTCCCCCGTCCAGGCACAAAGGAACTCTATTTCTCTAGTAAATACTCCCAGTCTTTCCTCACCCAATGCGTCGCCTGCCTATGGAAACAAAACTGGTCATACTGGAGGAATCCACCATACACAGCTGTCAGATTCTCATTCACAACCTTCATAGCCCTTATATTCGGGACGATGTTCTGGGACCTTGGCTCTAAAAGGTTAGTACAAATGAGTGCATACATTCAACTAGTTAGAAAACTATTCAATCATCGGTGCTAATACAATCGGGATCCAATGCACTACAGGGGGACTCAACAAGATTTATTCAATGCCATGGGTTCTATGTACGCTGCTATCAACTTTCTGGGATTCCAGTATGGTTCAACAGTACAACCTGTCGTGGCCATCGAGCGAACTGTCTTTTACAGAGAGAGAGCAGCTGGAATGTATTCGGCATTGCCGTATGCATTCTCACAAGTGAGTGATTACTTCCAGTTTAAGCTACAGACACTGAATAGAACTTCATAATTACTTACAAATATTTCTCCCTCTATGCAGTTTCTGATTGAGATTCCTTACGTCTTCGTACAATCCCTTATTTATGGTCTCATAGTGTTCTCAATGATGGGATTCCCCTGGAGTGCTGAGAAATTCGCCTGGTTCATATACTTCTTGTTCTTCTCATTACTCTACTTTGTCCTGTACGGTATGATGACCGTGGCTGTCACACCAAACCACAACATTGCCGCCATTATTTCATCCTTCTTCTACGGAATCTGGAATCTCTTCTCAGGATTTATCATTCCCCGACCAGTAAGTTTCAACCAAATCTCCACTCTTACTACATTGGACATAAAACTTAAACACAATAACTAACATCAACTAATGTTTCAATTCTCCATTACAGAGAATGCCAATATGGTGGAGATGGTACTACTGGGGGACTCCGGTGTCTTACACCTTATACGGATTCATTGTATCTCAGTTCGGAGAATACAAGGAGCCTATGGACAATGGCGTCCCAGTGGACCAGTTCTTGAAAGACTACTTTGGGTTCGAGCACGATATGCTTGGTGTTGTAGCAGCTATACTTCTTGGATTCGTCGTTCTTTTCACTTTCATCTTCGCCTACTCTATCAAGACATTCAACTTCCAGAGAAGATAAATAATAATAAAAAATCTGTTTTTGTTTACTTCAGAATCATTAATTTCAACAAATTATGAGGAGGTTAGAGATTTTGTATAGGAAAATCTTAGGATGTCTATATTGTAAAATCAAGCTCTGCATTTGCGTTCTTGCTCATCTATATTAATTATTAATGCATCAAAATGTGTGTAATCTAAATATTATAATTGCTTTATCCATCTACTCGTGAAGTTCCCATACCTCTCTGACGAAATTATGTTGGACACAATCCAGGAATAGAACAAATTACATCGTTTCTCACATCTACCGACAATCGCAATCCACAGAAACATACACGCCACAAACTTCAACAAATCAATCCACGTATACATCATTATCATCAAATTCCGTAACACAACGAACTTCTCCAAGATTAAAAACATTGCAGAAATTGAATAGATGACGAAACTTTGAAACTCAGTCGTAATATTTTTATCCACTTAATAGATTTATAAAAAAACCTTAATCAACTTACCAGAATCACTGCAGAGCGTGTAAGTAAACGTTTTTTTTTTCTGAATCAGAAAAGTTTCATCAATGAGGCTTGGGTCCTTCATGCGGTTTTCTTTTTCCACTTTTTAATGATCAAAATCAGGGTTGAAAATTTGGGGCCAAATAGAAACAAATTTTATAGGAGCGACAATCTCTGACTCAACCCACCAACCGGACCTGAACCTAACACGAAATTAATGGGTTGGGTTAATCTATTTAAATGTTGGGTCAGTTTTGGGTCGAACCCGCTAACCCAATTAAATTTTGGGTCGGGTTCGGGTCAGTTTTGGGTTGACCCGCGTAACCCGAATAACCCGCAAAATTAATCAATTTTAAATTTTAATAGTATACTAATCTTACAACCGCGCTAATTAAATATATGTTATTTTATTTTACAATATTAAAATATAATTAATTATGTTTATATCTTAACATTTTTAGCAATTCTTTTTAAATATGTTTGATTTATATTCATCAATATTATATTTAATGAGTTATACTATAAATTACATAATAATAATAATTTAAATATATATATATATATATATACCTTAACACATATTATATGAGGTTTGATTAAAACATTTTCTCATTAAAGATAGTATAATGTGTTATTTAAAAAATAATAAATATAATAAATTAGTGGTATGTAATATTTTACAAAAAAATGACAAATATAAATTTGTTATATCTTTTTATCATAAAGTATATATTTATATTATAATATAATAAATAAAATAAAATAAAATTAATATAATAATTTTTGGCAGTTACAATTTTCACTAGTATCTTTAAATATATAAATAAATTATTTAATTATATTAATATATAATTATAAGGTTATAAACATATTATATATATAAAAGTATACAATAGTATATTTATAATATATATGTTTAATATTATACATTCAACTCTTTATATAAATTTGATAAAACCAAAGCAACTAAATAAAACACAAAGCATATAAAAATTAGAGTTTTTTTTACATTTGTATTATTTTTGTAGTATCATACTTATATTGTTTTAAAAAAAATAATGAAAATATAATGTCTTATTGAAAAATGACACTTGATTTTATTGAAATTGTGATTATTATTTATTGAAATATATGTATATGTTATAAAATAAAAACAAATCAAGTAAAACAAAATTAAAAATAAAATAAAAATGATGCGATGCAATGATTACAACTCGAAATAAATAAAGATGTCTTATTTTATAATATATTAAGATAAAATCAAAAAAGAATATTTCTTAATATTTTTAACGATTCTTATTAAATATATTTGATTTTTATTCATTTATATTACATATATTATAATATAAATCATTTTCATTATTTTACGCAAACAATTTATACATTTAAGTGGGAATACATATAACTAGCCACTTTGAATAAGTGGGTATGTTTTATAGCCACAAGGATAAAAATATAAGTTTTCTAGCCACTTTGTACTTTTGTCTTTTTCTCTCTTCCATTTTCGGCTACAAGACAAAATTTACTTTATTAAAGTTGTTTCCATTTTCGGAAATATTCATTATTTCATTTATTTATTCATTTATTTAATTTTGAGCAATTAATTTGAACTACCAAGGTGGTTGTAAATTTATTACAACCTTTTACAAACAAATATTTTCGGTTGTACGAGGAAGGAACATTCTAAAAATTATTTGAAGATTGTTGAGAGGGTTTAGAGAGAGAAAAATCGAAGGTATGTTGATTTCAACCATTTTTTCTTATTTTCGATTCGTTTTCTGCGTTATAATGATGTTTTGTGTTCAAAATCGACATGCATATCTTAGTATCGACTTGTATATCTTAGTTTTTTAGAAAATATAGCGATTTTAGGACTGTTCTTCGTAAAAAAAATACGCAGAGAACTTAGGGAAAAACCCAGGAAAATCGAGATCTCGTGACAAAATTGAGATCTCGAGATGATGTCGAGATCTCGACTTCACAATATCGAGATCTCGACATCATCTCGAGATCTCGATTTTGTCACGAGATCTCAATTAATTTTACTTTAATTCCGAAATCTCGATATTAATATCGAGATCTCGAATTGTCTGCTGGAATATGCTCCTGATTTTTTTTAATATTTTCGTTTCATTTATCGCAGATGTCGTATCAACGTTTCATCATACGTCATGGTGGGGCTTGGGACAGATCCGAGTATATGGGCGGAGACGAGCAATTGATTTGTTTGAGACGTGAACGGGTCTCCTACAATACCATTTTGTCCGAGATTCACGAGATCATGCACTGTGATCTCCTCAGTACTAGCTACTGCTTGTTTTACATGAGCAGTATATCTGGGGGCTCGAGGCATGTGAAGGCTGGACTGAAGACCGACGAAGATATTATGCGGATGCTATATGAAAATAGCATTGATCCAATTATATATGTGGTCACCAAATTGAAGCAAAATCAGTCCGGATTTCAGGCACCTCAGTCACAGTCACAGCGATCAACACGAATGGGTGGTCCTAGCATCTCATTAGCTGATGATTTCGTAGATGAGTATGAGGCGGAATCTACAGATGATGATGATGATGATGATTATTGTGATAATGATGATGAGGAGGAGGAGGCAAGTGAGGAGGAGAAGGACGAGGAGGAGGGGCGGAGTCGGTTGTTTGAGTCCTTGGTCAGTGATTTTTCTAAATGGATTCTAGCTCCAGGGCGAATGGATCAGTACGGACTATCTAACAATAACTTGAGTCTGTCAGTGGCTGCAGCTCGACATGATCAGGAAGTAAGGAGTTGGGTGCTTCCTTTAATAGAGGTTGATGCTCCTGAGCGTTTGGAGTGGATTATTCCCGCAGATTGGGCCCCGACTCAGCTATGCATTGGAGCGACATTTAGCAGCAAGGATGAACTTGACCTTGCTGTAGGACTGCATCACTTGCATCACCGATTGGAGTACTCCACAGAGAGGTCCAGCACTACTCGACTCAACTATAGATGCAAGCATGGGAATGGTTGTCCTTTTATGTTGCGTGCAAGACAATCTGGAACTGTTTGGAGAGTATTCAAGTGTGATCTGATGCACAGCTGCCAGACGGATATTGATCGTGTTGCTCCCCGCAGAGTGCCCGCAAGAGTGTTGGGTAAGTATTTCTCCAGTAAGTTGGCGGCGGAGGGCGCTATTCTAAAGCCGAAGGAGATGATGTCTGAATTGTTGATTCAATTCGGCATCAAGATTGATTACAGTTTTGCCCTGCGGGCAAGAAACATAGCCATTGCAATGGTATTTGGCGAGTGGGAGAAGTCTTATGCGATGCTGCCGTGCTAATTACACATGCTACAGTCTCGTAACCCAGGCACGATGTATGATATATCCACTTCTTCGGAGAGTTTGTTCAAGCACATGTTTCTGGCGCTTGCTCCTTGCATCGATGCATTTCACAGCTTCATGCGCCCAGTGATTGTTGTAGATGGCACGCATCTGAAGGGCAAGAATAAGGGAATGTTGTTTGTTGCGGTGACGAAAGACGGCAATGAACAATTATTTCCCCTTGCTATCGGGATTGGACCCATAGAGGATGATGAGTCGTGGATGTGGTTCATGCATCGCTTGCATGTGTGCTTCGGGGATCGCGAAGGACTGATCATTGTCAGTGATCAGCACAAGAGCATAAAAAATGCAGTTGAGTTAGCATTTCCGAATGCTACGCATGCTATTTGCTACTACCACTTGGCGAATAACATGTCGAGGTACGGTCCGCAAGTTGGTGCTGTTTTACGAGATGCAGCCTACTGTTATAGGCACGATGCATTTCAAAAGCACATGTCTACTTTGGAGATTCTGAGCAAAGAAGGAGCTTACAAGAGGCTTCTGGATATAGGAGTCCACCGTTGGTCGAGATCTCAGTGCCCTGGTACCCGATTCAGCTTCATGACGTCCAATGCAGCTGAATCCCTCAACTCTCGTTTGTTATGGGCAAGGCGATTACCTATATGTGCCCTTCTTGAGACTTACAGAGCTATGGTTTGACGAGCGACGAGCGGCTGCACGGTCTAGAGATCATGCTCTGACACACGTAGCTATGACGAAATTAACAGAGTCGTCCGAATATGGGCGACAGCTTGTAGTCAGAGGCACCACCATGCCACACATATACAAGGTGGAAGGGCAACAGAGAAGCTACAGTGTCGACTTAGAGCACAGAACGTGTGAGTGTCGCCAGTTCGATCTCGATCTGATTCCATGTTGTCATGCGGCTGCCGCCCTCAGGTAATACGTTAATTCGAACTTTCATTATTGCAAATATCTTAATAAAGATTATTATAACATGTGTGTCTTATTTTTTGATTGTCAGATATATTTCGCAGCCGATATCAGAGTACGTGCCACACTACTACAAGCAATTCACTCTGCTACAGACATATCATCACACCATTATGACTGTGCCGCATCCATCGGATTGGGTACTCCCATCGGAGGTAACATCTTATGTTGTGAGACCACCGATAGTAGTTCGACAGGCTGGCCGTCCGAGGATGAGTAGAGCACGTTCTGGTGCTGAGAGTTCGACCACGCGCAGATCTCAAGTATGTAGTATCTGTCAGCAGACGGGGCATATAAAAAGAAAATGTCCGGAGAGAGTTGATCATATGAGTGAGTAGTGGTACCTGCTTTATTTTTGTTTGCGCATTTATGACGAATTGATCAGTTGTTGTTAAGGTATATTGGTTTATATTAATTCTGGTGATATTGTGGTTGATATTTGGACGATTTTTTGAGTTCTTATTTGATCTGTTTAGGTGTTTTGGTTTGTATACGAATTCAGGTGGATTTTACAAAATTGAAATGGAATATCGTGATTTGGAGTTCAATATGTCGAGATCTCGACATATTGAACTCTAATAATTGAATCAAGACAATAATTGAACAACTTTCACGTGAATACCCCCATTTTCGACATATCACATCACTATTACTTTTTGGACATGAATTTCTATGTCAATACTACTTTTTACTCGATAAATGCCTGCAAAGATTCTCAATTTGACTACATTATTGAACAACTTTCACGTGAACTACTCTGCACAATAATTTATTTTTTTAAAACAATTTTTTTTTCTAAATTTAACATCTATTTAAGGGTGGAGGAATTTACTCAAACTATATTACATTCAAAATATGTTCTTCCTCTTTATTCCCCTCATACGTGCACTTGCTCAAATAGAAGATGATTTTTTCTACGTCAAACAGTCCGGTGAGGATTAACTTGCAGCTTCCTTTTTCTATTTATTCCATCATCCTTTATTTTATTCATATTTTACTCAAGAATAAAGGCACTTGCTCAAATGGAAGATGATTTTTTCTACGTCAAACAGTCCGGAAGAGGATTTTTCCTACGTCACGTGGAGTAGGTGTCCTTGGTCCGGTTTCCTCCGCTCTTTCTCTTATTTCCCGGAACTACAAATGGGGCAAGCAATCACCTGATATTCCAGGACATCGGCATTGGCCTCTTAACGGGATAAGAGATGAGCACTTAAAATAAGTGAGCTTGAAATTGGAAGTAATCACCCGTTTTGCCGTTTTGTTGCTCACAAAATTACTATAAATAAGGGGAGCAGCAACAACTTCTCCTTCACTAGCTCGCCGACAACTAGTATCAAAATGTGTATCAAAATGTCTAATATTTTAGACATATTGTCGAATAATATTTGCATTCAATTTTCGGTCATTTGATATATATTTCGGACTTTATTTAAAAAAAATAAAAAAATCATATGAGATCTCATCGTGAAATCGAGATCTCGATTAAATGTCGAGATCTCGATTTGATGAAATCGAGATCTCGAAATTAATTTAATTTCTCAAATTATGTGATTTCGTGATTTGTAGGGTTTGAATCGAGATAATTAAAATTGTTGTCTCGACATGTCTCGAAATCAATTTCGAGATCTCGATTTTATGGATTATTGTCTAATTGGATGTTTAATTCACTAATTTTCGAGGATAATCAACTCATATAACACTCATTTAAGGAAATATAGATTCGATAACAAAGAAACTTGCAAAAATTCATTCATTACAAAGATGTTTGCTTTGTATTATACTACTTCTACTTCATCCTATTCAAACATGAATAAGGTATGAACATTTCAAATAGAAACATCTTATGCATGCATAGATTCAAATGTATAATGTCTTATGTTAAATGAACTTTAAAGTGTAATAAATGTTAACTAATGTATGTTTAAACTGTATAATGTTTTAATTTAAGATTAATTATAATTAATTACCTAATTACGAATTTTGAGATGAAATAGGAGATTTCGAGATCT
>JAPKLW010000206.1:676682-691311 GCA_026898455.1 Plectranthus barbatus
ATCTGTTTTTCCATAAAATCCATTTAATCCTGTTCAGCTTAAATACACCAAAATCCAAATTCATATCAATCACAAAATAAACCAAAATGCAAATTCAATATTAATAATAACAATAGAAAATAGTACTACAACTGTTCAGCTTCTCGAGCTTCTATTTCTCTACACCAACTTACAATCCTAGCACCTACAAGCTGCCTATAATGAATTGTAAACTCATAAATAAGGTCACTAACTGGAGCTCTCCTCCTTCTAAGTAGTAACATATCAACAAAAATCTTACAATATACTCCACAACTATGTGAAACTAACTGCATGGGCATCTCAATAACATCCTTAATCAGAGAAAAATTACCAAGGATTCTTATACGAGGAGGATCGACCATGTCCCAGTACCCGGCAGTTTCAAGGACACGGGGAAGTAATACAAGAAGTGGTCGGAGTTTCGTTTCCCGCTTCAGATAGAGAACTGGGTCAGATGGATCATTTAAAGCGTGGAGAAGTGAGTCATATAACTCAACGGTCTAGCTATGAAGATCAATCCGTACAGTGACCCAGTGCTCGTAGAGATGGACAATCCCGATCACCTAAAATACAAATCAACACAATTAAACTTAACATGAAAACTAATAGAACAATTTAATATGAAAATATGTCACTTACATGTTTGGCCTTGTACCAACTCCTAAAGCCAGACATTCCACCACGACCCTGGACAGCTTTCACTAGATCTTCATGGGGCTTCCACCAATCATAATTATCAACAACTTGTCCTCGTTTTTTCTTTGGGATTTTTTCCCATTTTAGCAAGATACGGTCCTGCACATAATATACATTATAATATGAAATGAAAATTAAAGAATAAAAAAAAATTTCAACATTCATTACTTACAAAGAAAGAGAGGTCTAATATGATAATGCTGTCCGGGTCAACACCGTCCTCAAGTAGGCTGCTGTCAGCTCTGGCAACCATGTCTCGTGACATACGCATGAAGATCTGCAAAAGCTGATATCACAAAAAAAAAATTAATATAAAGCAGATAATATAAAAATTCACAACTAATAGTTATGCACTTACATCTTCTGTAATATCCTCCTGCGGGTCATTAAGTGGCCGGAAATATAGCTCCCTACTCATAACCAATCCCTCCTCAGGCACCCTGACTTGTTGCGTGATATCATCCATGAAAGACAGATATTCTGTCATCATCTTCATAGCAGGAACACGAAAGGGGGCGGTGCGGCCAGCAGCGAATGAGGCGGTGGGGCCTGCAGCGACTGAGGTGGTGGGCCCCGCAGTCGATGAGGTGGTGGGGCCAACGGGCGATGAGGTGGTGGGGCCCGCGGTCGATGAGGTGGTGGGGCCCGCGGTCAATGAGGTGGTGGGGCCAACGGGCTACGAGGCGGTCGGGCCAAAAGTCTGACCAAAAGAGGAGGTTGTCCAGTCTGAAAAGATAATATAAATATATAAGTAAAATATAGTCAAATATAAATCAAATAAATTTAAACACAAGTACCTCTAGAATAAGGAGGATACGGTGGGGCCCATCTCTCGCTACGGCGAGGGCGGCAGAGAAGTGTATCTGCGAGGTCCAGCAAGAAAACCTTCAACCTATGAGTAACCCTGGCAGACACCGGCTCCACAATATTATGACTCACACGATCAGCTACCGGCACCATCAGTCTATCTGCGACTGCCTCATAAGTCGCTGAATCATCGTCTCTGCCAATGGCTTAATAACCCGCTGTGCCACTGGATCAATGATCAGATTCGCCAATGGATGTATAAGCTGCTGCGACAGTGGTGGCATATCTCGTTGCACCGCTGGATCAATCATGCGATCAGCCACTGGAGCAATCATGTAATCTGCTAGTGGCTGCACGAGCCCTGCTCTCAGTGGTGGAAGAAGTGTATCTGCCAGTGGCTGCACGAGCTGACCAGCCAATGGCACTGCAAATCGCACCATGTCATCCATGGACATCCCGCACCCCTCGTAACCTCCAGTCTGAAAAGATAATATAAATATATAAGTAAAATATAATCAAATAAAAATCACACAAATTTAAACACAAGTACCTCTAGAGGCTCTGCAGATGCGGAACGTCGCGGGCGCTTCTTAGCCCGCCGCCGATGAGGAACCTCAGTACGCTCGAAAGAAGAGCGGACTGGAACCTAAAACCGCTCCCAATATCGAATAATGGCGATGGCTGGCGGTGTGGCGGCGGCTGAGGCGATGGCTGCTGATGTGGCGGCGACTCCGGCTGCTCATGTGGCGGCGACTCTGGCTGCTCTGGAACCCTCCTCGAGGTACTAGCAGATGGCTGAGAGGATGATCGTCGGGGCTTGAAGCCCCTATAAGGTATAAATCTCCGAATCAACGGGTTCTCAGCATTCCTCAAGCTGAGCCAACTCTCAGAATCGGCCTCATCATCTGTCGGCTGCAGTGTAGTACTGCAAGCATGCTGAAAAGAAACATAAATGAAATAAATCAAATAATACTTAAATTATAATATAAGTATTAAAAACTGTAAACAATAATTACCTCATGTCTGAAAAAAGTGGTGAAGTTGGAGCCCCTAATATAAAGAGGTCTCCACAACAGGCATCGAGGCCTAGTCTCCTGACCCTCCTCTGGCTCAATGCGCTTCGCAACTAAGGCTGCCAGATCAGGGATCACCTCGTACGACCATGCCTGCACAATAATGCAAATAATTTACAATTCTAGTCTTTTATAAATTAAAAATTAAATAAATAAAAAAAATTACTAACAATTACCTCCAACACCCAAAAAGGGCCATATACATGCACTAAAGGCACCTTCGTTGTCTTTGATGATCTGATCACGACAGACATCTGATACAGCAAAATACTGAAGGACCACGAGCCCCAAGGGAATGCCCTCCACTGATGAGGTCTCTCCACCAATGCATAAATCCAGGGGTCTACGTGTCGCTTCCCATCGTGGCACATCAGCATACGGTAGAAAAATAGAATCTCAGCGATCTTCACGTAATCATCAGCAGAATCGCTCAAATTCAGCTCGGTTCTCATAAAATCAACATGCAACTGGTCAACAGAAGGAAGGGTAGTGTAGTGAGAAGATAAACAATCATCCTCCGGCAAAATATGAACTCCAGTAGGGTCAAAACCCGAATCTCCAAACCGCAGCCCGGTCATCAAACAGAACTCATCAGCGCCAAATCTAATGTTGGTTTCACCAACACGAAACCACAGCTCATTCTCCGCTCCATCCACCTCAATCTCGTGGGTGATCAGTGCCCACGTAGCACGTATCGTGCTCTTCTTCCACCGAAAACTCAGAAAATGACCGAACGGTCCTTCCCTAAATAATTCCAAACTCTCCTCTCCGAAGCTCAACAAACGAACCCGAATATCCTCAAGAATGTCCCGGTCGTAAAAATTCATCGACCGCGGGACTTTGCCCTGCAAACTGGGCCTGATCCACTCCCAAACCTGCAATTAAATAAAATACAATATGTAAATAAAAGGGAAATTAAAAGAATAAAAATCAAAATTTTTTGAAAAAAAAATCGAGATCTCGACATTAATCTCGATTTTGATATCGAGATCTCGATATGAAAATCGAGATTAATGTCGAGATCTCGCCTAAATAAAATTCCGATATTTAACAAATTGATGACGAGATCTCGACTAGGGATGTCGAGATCTCGATATCGATATCGAGATCTCGATATCGATATCGATATCTCGACATCCCTAGTCGAGATCTCGTCATCTCCCTCCTAGGGCGCGCAGTCTGTACATTTTTTTACAGTTCTACAGCAAAAATCCATTCCTAAAGTGTTTCTAGTCATGTTAAAGCATATAAATCGACGAAATATGAATTTAATCAACTTCATACACATAATAAAACATGTATTCGACGAAAAATTGCGAAAAATCAAAGAAAAATTCAAGGTAAAAATCGCGCTAAAAAACGAGCCAAAAATCGCGAAATAATGGGATTTAACTTACTTGGTTCGGGTTTTCTTCTTCTCCAGACATCACGTAGACGTAATGTGGATTTTTTTCGGGGTTGAGCGTGCGAAATCCGGCGATTTGAAGCTTTGAATCGGAAAAAATGGCGTGCGTCGGTGGTGGGTGTTCGACGGGATGAGAGAGAGAAAGGGGGGAGTGGGGTAGTTGGTGGGGTAATGGATAATAAATCCAAAAATAATTAATGCTACAAGATTTTAAAATTCAATTTCTCTCTCCAATCATTGGAAAGTGGCTAAAAAACATGTATTTTTATACATGTGGCTAGATAACTTAACAAGTTATCAAAAGTGGCTAGATAAATTTTGCTCTCTACATTTAATACAAACAAAAAGAAGTTAAAAAACACAAAGTCTATGAGATTTGATTTAAATATTATCTTACAATAATATTATATTTGTAGCATTTACAAATAATAATAAATATAATAAATTAATGATATATAATATTTTAAAGTAAAAGTGACAAATATAATATTTTTTTTATTATTGTTTATTGTATATATAAGTTATAATAGAATAAATAAAATAAAAATAAAAATTAATACTAAGTTTTATCATAATTAAACGGGTCATTTGGGTCATTTTTGGGTCGACCTGAATATAAACAGGTTGGGTTCGGGTTGATTATTCTGACCCGAAAAAATAAATAGGTCGGGTTTGGGTTGACATATATCGTGTTAATATTAGGTATCAACCCGAACTCAACCCAATTGACACCCCTAAAATTATACGACGTTGTACCATGGATCATTCAATGATCTTGTTGGAGAATGAATAATCTTGTTGGCTTGGACAATTTTGGGAAGAGAAGAAGTAATTGGAATCATTTGGATCCATAACAAATAAAATGAAGAAATACTAGAGAAAATAGAAGTAATTGGAATCATTTGGATCCATAACAAGTAAAATGAAGAAATACTAGAGAAAATAGAAGTTTTGGTTGTGAATGAAAATGTATCAATATTGGGTTCATTTTATAGAGAAAAAAAAATTATGAAATTTTGGTATAAATTTTTTTAAAAATTATTTTATGAATTCATCCAAAAAATACGAGTATCCAATCACATGCTGCCAAGTGGCAGCATGTGATTGGATGACTTTGGAAGGCACCACAGATCGTCCGACAACAATAGAGTCATGACTTTAATTCATTTATCTTGTCTTTTCTATTTTTTTATTCAATTTAATATTTTTTTATTGATGACACCTCTAAAGTCATTGCTAGGGGAGGTCTTACTACTGAGACAACGCTATTACATAATAAAAATAAATAAAAAAAAAGTATAGTGATAAAAGCACGATAGATCAAGAGGTCATACATTCGAACTTATATATTTGAATGTATGAATTTAATAAATATAATCTATTTTTTTTTATAAAAAAAATACGTCCCAAGTTCGTGTTGAAACCTCTCTATCATAATTGGAGGAGGATATGGGTCCGTATTTTTTTATAGATATTTGGGGTTTAGTTTTAAATTACTCCATCCGTACCGAGTTATTAATCTCATTTGCTTTTGGCACAGTTACCAATGTTTGTGATTGTAGTGGAATTAATATTTTATTGGTGTGAGAAGATTTTTTTCCATTTTAGGAAATGGGACTAATAAGTTGGGACGGACGAAAAAGGAATATGAGACTAATAACTCGGGACGGAGGGAGTAATATATTATTATTAACAAAATACAAGTACATTTGCATTTCATATTTTCCATGGTAAAAATATTTTACCTAAAATTAAAAAAAAAAAAAAGTAGTGAGTGCGAAACAAATACATTTACAAACACAAGTACATTTATGTTCCATCTTTGGTATAATGGTAAAAATATCTATATATATACTAAAGCAAAGAAGTGAAAAAATAACGATTCTCGCCAAAATTATTGAAAAACGTATAGCAATATTTTTAAATAAAATATTGTCAAAAATGCTGAATTTGTAAAGTTGGTCTAAGGTATTGAAATTAAGTTTCTACACCCAAGAGGTTTTGTGTTCAATTATCTCTTCAATTATTTATTTTTTTTTACACAAAATTTATCTCTTCAATTATTTTAAATAAAAAGATGGGAACAACTATTCCATCAAATAGAAAATTATTTGGCAAATTCTCAGATGAGACGGTCTCATCATTTTTATTGTGAGATGAATTTAATGAAATGATGTGTTTCTTTATTTCAAATGATGTCTCACCATTTTTATTGTGAAACAAATTTAATGAAATGATGTATTTCTTTATTGCAAATGATGTATTTCTTTGTTGCAAATAATTTAATTTTTAAAAATAAAATTATGTATTTAACTTATTGAAATGATGTATTAAGGTCCGTCTCACAATAAAAAATGGTGAGATCGTCTATCAGGAGACCAACTCATATTATTTTATTTTATTTAAATACATTATAATTTATTTTTAATTAATACTCATCATAATAATCAATTTTTTATTATAAATATAGTCGGTCTTATTTTCAATTTCTATATTACATAATAAAAGACAATTATCTCCATTAACTGTCAACAAAATATTTTATTTTTTTACCGATATTTCAATAATTTATATAAATTCGATAATCAAACTATAATCTATAAAATAAAATTGGAGGATATAACTGTAAAATCATACATACACTTATAGTTAATTAATTAAACTATTAATTAAGTTTGGTCAATAATATGAAATGACAATATATTTACTCTCTAACAAAACTAATTGTATTTTTAATAGTAGTATATGAAATTGTAAATAATATATTATAAATTTTATTTTAGAATTTTCTTTTATAGATTATATATTTCATGATTATATATATATATTAAAATTACTTTTTAATTAAGATCTTCTGAACATTTTCATTATACGTATGATTTCATTTTCATTATTTTATGAAAATTATCCGTTAAATAGAGTACAAGTTCATGACATTTATCTGAATATTTATAAAAATAAATAATTATTTTACTTAATTTATTTATCAATTAATTTTATATTATTTCAAAATATATTTTTATATGTAATGTTATGGTATTTTAAAACCAAATATGAAAATACGATAAATAATCATAAAATTTATTATTTTAATGCATTAAAACTCAAAATGTATTGGAATATAAAATTGTACTGTAAAATGAAAGATGAAAAAAATATTGTAGTTTTAAGATAAAATAAATAATGGATAAAATTTGGATGTCACAATATAGCTAAAATAAATTAAAATGTGAAATATTAGAATATGAGACTACTGTTGCAAATATATTAACATGTCATACTATATTGTATGTAAAAACATGTAAAATGTTAAATTACAAATAAGAAATAAAACAAGAAATAATATTAATGTCTCCTACTTCAATATATGTATGATTTTGAGAAGACATACAAAAATGAAATTGATTATTATATGTTGTTTAAGGAGAGAAAAACAGGTTTTGAAAGCAAGTGTTCAAGCATCACCTACTAAGAAAAAATATTCGAAGAGGTAAACTAAAATCAATTTGCTTGATGTCTGGTGACTGAATTGAAATAATATAACACCCTTTACTTACAATAAACAATAGCAAAAAAATTGGTTGTTGATTCCCAAGTTAGGTTGTTCATTGTTGGTCCATGCTCCGGCTTAAAAAAATAAGCAAATTATTAAAGAGCCAACGAGGGGGTAGCGCGTATAAAATTTTAAAATATATGAGAGTAGTAAATCAAATTTTATGTCATGTCATGTATGCATAAAGCATGCACCAATGTATTTAGTTAAATCTAATGATGGTACAAATAATAATTATCATTTATCAATTACGAAAATCTCTTTTGAAGAGTCGGAGAAAAGGTGAATAAACTGGTCGAAAACTTAAAATTTATCAATAATAATATTATGAAAATTTCACACATAATAAAAAACAATGAAAATTGTTTAGCATTAAAATTATAAATTATGAAGTGAAACCCATCATATTAAGAAAATAATATAAAAGTCTCGATTTAGGAGCGCAAGTGATTAAGTTTTTTGTCAACGATTGATTGATCTATTTTCGAATCGCGTCAAAATACATATTCCAAATTTAAATAGTATGCACCAATTAAAAAAAACAAAATAATCGATAAATATTGTTCAAATTAAAAACTTACACTTATGTTTAGAAAATAAAATTTATAAATTAAAAGTAAATATAAGTCAAATAATATGATATATATATATATATAATGTATTATCATATAATTTTATAGTTTAGGAATTTTAAATATCTATTATTAAAATAAAATATTAAATTTAATATTACAATATTATTAATTATAGTTTCCACGTGTCGCGTGGGTGAAATACTAGTTTTATCTATAACAGAAAAGTAGTGTGTTGAAACAAATATATTTGCATGTAAACAAATATTGCAAAAAAGGAAGTGTTTTGGAATTTTATTTTCTTATGATTGATAAGAAAATATTACAAGAAAGGAAGTGTTTTGTAATTTTATTTTCTTATGATTGATAATTAAAATTAATATAATTTATTAAATTTGTATAATGAGAGAAAATTAATAGAAAACTCTATTGTGTTGGATTAATTTTTTATTCTTTATTATATAAAATATTATATTTATACAAACTAAAAATATAGAAACATAACAATTAAATTAATACATAAAATAAAAACAATATTAAAAATAAACATACAACCATAAAACATTTGTATTATCTCTTTGAATTAGAGTATAATAATTTTAAAAACCAAAAGGATTAAATTGAACTAAATCATCATTAATCGGGCAGCTAATTTTTTCTTGCAATAATAATCAAAACATTAAAATGATCCTTATCTCTTTATTTATATATGGAATATATTTTTTATTTTTAATTTCATAGTCTTTTTATAGCATCATAATATTAGATGTTTACTCTCTAACAGTATGGGTGGAAATAGGCCGGGTCAGGTTGGACTTTGACTCGATAGGTTTGGGCCTGCTATAATTGAAAGAGGTCCGAGTCTGGCCTGTTACCTACTATAAACTTTTTTCGATCCTGAGTCTGGCCTTTTAACTTAAATAGGCTTGATTTTTAGCCTATTAAAAATCTATTTGATGCTATTTTATATTTTATATTTCTTAAATTATAAATATATAATATAATTTCAACTTCAAATATATATAGCATTTATATTATTCTATTATTTGGTAACAAATAAAATATAAAATATATTTTATATTCTAAAATATACATATAATTTTTAATATTAAATACTCCCTCCGTCCTGGCTGAATTGTCCCGGTGACTTTGGGCACAATAACTAAGGAGTGTGAGTGTAAAGTAAGTTGAGTGGAATTAATATTTTATTGTTGAGTGTGAAAAAGTTGTCTTTTTAAGTAATGAGACAATTGAGGTGGGACAGACGAAAAAGGAAAGTGGGACAATTGAGGTGGGACGGAGGGAGTAATAAATATATTTTATCAATTATATAATATATGATTATTTATTGAAATCGGTATATTAGGCTTCGTAGGTCTATTTTGAAGTCCGCACCTAAATCTGCTTAACTAAAAAGGCTTTATAAATAGCTTAAATTTGACATATTTATAAAATAAGTCTGGATGGTCTGGCCTTGGGTAAGGCCTCTGCATTGTATTGTAAAATGAAGCTCTGCATTTGCGTTCTTGCTCATCTAAAAGTTTACATCATATTTTAGACATGCTATGATGAGCTATATCCAAAAAAAAAAAGCTGTGATGCCTTAAAAAATGATATCATCAAATAACAAATCACTTATAAATCGATGCCCATTCTTTTTTAATCAAATTTCTCGAAGTAAGGAATATCTATCTTATCTACCCCTGCAAAAAAAGAGTAAAATTGTCATTTAATTTGAAATATTCTAGAGCTCAATAATTTTCTACTCTAATTAAATATTATAGTTTTTTTAAAAAAAGAAAAAATTAATATATCCACACTATAATTTCAAATAAATACATGACACTTAATACACTCTTTCACGTACAGTGTAAGATCATTTAACATTAAACTGTTAATAATATACTCAGCGTAGAATCATTTAATCTTAAATCGAAGGATACTGCATTATATAATATTGTGCAGCATATCCTTCAATTGTTCCACCAGTTTTCTCCTTTAAAAAAAAAATATTAAAAAATAAATAAAAAAAATACAGAAAATGCTAGTCACAGTTGCTCTCATTGTCCCTGTAATCTTGTTCATCTTCATCAAGAAATGGAAGAAGCCTGAAAACGTTGCAGTGAAACAGCTGCCTCCTGGCCCAACAACACTGCCCATAATAGGAAACCTGCACCTCCTCACCTCCCCACCCTTCCGCTGCTTCACCGATCTATGCAACCGCTACGGCCCCATCATCCACCTTCAGCTGGGCGCCGCCCCCCTCGTGGTGGTGTCGTCGCCGGAGATCGCGGAGCAGATGCTGAGAGTCCAAGACCCCAGCTTCGCCGACAGGCCGCCGGGAGTGGCCGTGGAGATCATGTGGTACAACTACGCCGACATCGTGTTCAGCCCCTACGGCGACTACTGGAGGCAGATGAGGAAGATCTGCATCACCCAGCTCCTCAGCCCAAGAATGGTGCGGGCGTTCGCCTCCATCAGGAGAGACGAAGCGGGCCTGCTGGTGGAGCGCCTGCGCCGCTCTTCCGGAGCGGAGGTGAATCTGACGGAGATGATCTTCTCGTTTTCGAGCTCTATCATGTGCCGGGCTGCGTTCGGGAAGGTGAGCAGGGACAACGACAAGCTGATGAAGCTGGTGATGGAGTCGGTGCAGCTAGGGGCGGGTTTCGAGATCGCGGACTTGTTTCCTTCGTCGAGGGTTGTTCACGCGCTGAGTTGGACGAGGCTGAGGTTGAAGATGATGCGGCGCAAGCTCGATGTGATTCTTGATGATATCATCGACGAGCATAGGCGCCGCCGACGAGATCCGGCGGGAAACAGTGAGTTTGGGAGTGAAGACTTGGTGGATGTTCTGCTGAGGATCAAGGAAGAAGAGCAGCTGCAGTTTCCCATCACCAATCACAACATCAAAGCTGTTTTGTATGTAAGTCCAAATTTATCTTCCATGCATCTTCAAATTTTTTTACAGCAACAATTAAGTTTTACAGTGATTGAAATATGCAGGACATGTTTTCAGCTGGAACGGAAACCTCATCAACCGTCATCGACTGGGCGATGGTGGAACTAATGAGGAACCCTACAATGATGAAAAAGGCTCAAGCAGAAGTGAGACAAGTATACCAATTGCGTGCAGCATTCGAAGAAGATGATCTGCAGAAGCTGAAATACTTGAAGCTGGTAATAAAAGAGACAATGAGGCTGCACCCAGCAGTGCCAATGCTGCCCCGAGCATCACGGGAGGAATGCGAGATCAATGGATACACCATACCTGCCAATACGAAGGTGATGATCAACATCTGGGGCATGCAGAGAGACCCACGGCACTGGGCAGACCCAGAGAGGTTTGATCCGGAGAGATTCTTGAATGAAAATATGGATTATAAGGGTGGGGATTTTCGGTATCTGCCATTCGGGAGTGGAAGAAGGATATGCCCTGGAGTGACATTCGGTTTGACAACAGTGGAGCTGGCATTGGCTTACCTGCTCTGCAACTTCAACTGGGAACTTGCTCAAGGTGTTGGGGCTCAAGACTTGGACATGACGGAGAATGTGGGACTTACATCTGCTAGAAAGAACAATTTGTTTGTAGTTGCCACACCGTATCAACACTTGGCATGAGATGAGATCCTTTCAGTGTTTTGAATAAGTTTTCTAATTAAGAAACATTCCTCCATAATTTCCATTTTGAATTTTGAACTTCATCATTACAGTACATATAATATAATATGTATTTTTATACTTAAAAAGTACTTTATTATAGTAATTCTTTATATTGAAGTATGAGGTATATTTATTATAATGAAGATCACACATTATATTAAATTTTTTTTAAAAAAAAAATCACTGTTCATATCTTAAAATAAATTCTTATTTGAATATGATCCTTTTTATATATGATTATGTTCAGATAAATTCATATCTTTATGAGTTATCTACATTTCCATGATCATAAATGTTAATGGTGGAAATTTATGAGGCTAATTTAAATAAGAGTACTAGATAAATTTAAATTGAGGAACACAAGATAATTGAAATAAATGCTTGATAAAAAGTAGAGCTCAAGGATTTTGCTTTTATTGTTGTATTTAATGCTTGAATTCAATATGTCTGTGTATCATAATTACACTTCTATTTATAGAAAGTAAATACAAGAAGGTCACTCTAAATGAGGAGTCACAATGCTTCGTCCGAACTAGCTCCTCGAACGGATGCGCTTTTTCACAACGAGCTGATTTCCTTCTTGTTTTAGTGTGCCTCGAACCTTTCGGTTCTTTGACCGAGTTCGAGCCTCATAGCTCGAGCTCCTAAATCCTTTCTTTTGGGCTTTCTTCTTTGATGGACCTGAAAAATAAGCTTGTTCATTTTTTGGTCATGACAATAGCCCCTCGGCTTTCGTCCGAACTATTTCAGAGTTCGATGAAGCCGAAATAACTGGTTCCTCGACTTATAACGAGATATTTTCCTGCAGCAAATCAAAGAAGAAACAGTTTTTCCCTACTCCGAACCGTAGCTTGGAGATGTTTAGGAGAAAGATCGTTGATGTATCGTGAGGCATAGCTCGACGAAATTTAGGAATGTCTTTTATTTCGGGGTATCCACGAAGCTACTAGTTCGACTTACGATCAACCCTAAGTCCGCGGCTGGCTAGGCCCGACCTATCTACAAATTGTACTTTGTAGGATTTTAAATACTGAAATGCAAATTAGTTTCGCAAATCAGACGGGGAGCGACCCCAGGTCCCTTAGGAATACTATGCCGGAACACCCTGGCTATTTTTCAGGCTATCTTTCCGGTTTTATAGTCCTCGAGAAACTTTGCGGATAGAAGAATCTATGACTTCGATATCCTAAGTTCCTCGGATAAAATGGGCTGACCCTAGCCGAGGGCTCACTTTGCCTTAGAAAAGCTTTGTTTCACGTCCGAACAACTTTCGTGCTCGAACTGAGATAAGGACCGAACAACCTCCGCGTTCAGATCACGATTTCGGGATCATAAATATTTTTGTTTTTTATTTTATTATTATTATATATATATATATATATATATATATATATATTAAAGTCATTTGAGCTCATAATATAACCGAGCTCGAGCTCATAAGATAACCGAGTTCAAGCTCAATATTAAGGGACATTTAGGTTTCTCCGAGCGAGAACTATTTGAATTTCAAAATTCAAAAATGCCACGTATCTCCCCCGATTGGTCGAACTCAAAAGTTTTTCATGAAAAACGAGGCATATTCGTTTATAAATACGCTCAATTTTTCATTTTCCAATTTTTATTTTACAATCAACCTCGGAACGCCTTCTCGGACCAAGCATTCTGCCGAACTTCCTCAAGTTTCCGATCAAGGGTTAGTTTCTTCCTGCCCGAACTATTTTCCTTAAATCATGAGTAGTTCTAGCAGTAGTGGTTCGAACGATAGAGTTAGTACTTCAAATTTTAGCGAGGATACCGAAGTCAATAGCGGTCAACTGAGCCGAGAAGATCCCCAACCTTCGGGATCGGCCGGACACCATGAGTTCGAGGAGAAAAATAGGGACGAAGAAGCCGAACAATCTAGCCCCCCCCTTTTTCTTTGGAAATATCTTCGGGATTAGCCCCCGGTATTTCCCCCCCTCTATATGACCAAATCATTAAGGGGTCATTAAAAGAAATTCCTTCAGACCTAGATTAGCCGAAGTTGGATGGCTTGTTCAAGAAGTACGGTCTTTCAGTTCGGCTAAATGCCATTGCTCCTGGAGAGGATGACCGAGCTCATCGTCCGCTGTACGGGTTCATGGCCTTCTCCGCTCGAGTATTTCAATTCGGGATTCGCCTTCCCTTTCATCCTTTCTTTGTAAGAATTATCGAACAATACAACATTTGCCCCATCCAACTCTCCCCTATCTCCTGGTGCCATATGTTAGGGACTTATCTGATCTTTCGAGATGCCGGGCTCGAAGAGCCGACTATTCGAGAATGAAACTCTTTGTATAACTTGATTTCCATGGGCGGAGAAGACTACTACTTCTTTTCTAAACGCTCAAAAAATCCAAGCCCGATGGTCCTCGGCACCAAGTCGAACTCCAATAAATGGATTCAAGAGTTCTTTTTCTTTCAAATTCCGAGTGACTACCCTGGTCTGAGTGGAGTAGTTCGAACTGCAGATCGTACTTCTTATTTTTCTCTATTTTTATCTTCTTTTTGGCCAAACTAATAATGTTGTTCTTTTTTCCAAGACAGAAGCGACCGATCCTTTTTGACGCCGAGGTGGAAAGAATACGAAAAGCATATCAACACAAGCCACGACAATTCGAATCGCTTCGCAAACATCGTACTCTTAGCATTCACGGCATTGAATACCCGATGGAAAGGCTAACTCCCGAGGATTTTCTCAGATACGAGCATGAACAACTATCGAAGAGGACAAAGAAGAAGAGAGAGACTGCCCAGCTGATAGCGCGTTTCGCAACGCGCTAAAGCTGCAAGTGCACAGACCACTGCAGAGGGCAAGTAATAA
>JAPKLW010000206.1:696311-707517 GCA_026898455.1 Plectranthus barbatus
TCTAAACATAATCACATCAATTAAATGCACAGAGTGAGTGTTTATCACCAGCAGGACAAGGACCCGCATGCTGCTCGGACAAAAAACAAGGACGCCGAGACTTCGAGGAAAAGAGACCGAAATGTTGATACCTCGACCACTGCCCCAGTGACTCAGAAAATAAGTCAGATCGTGCCCCGATAAATTTCGAGGAGACTGATGATCAGCCTATCGAGAGGCGCAAGAAAACTCGAGAAGATACCAAGGAGATCTTGGATTTAACGGGATACAAACTGGCGGATCGGGACACTAAGCGTCGTCCAGGGAAGGGCCACGAGGTGGCTGGAGACAAGGAGGAGACCGAAGCTGATCGGCAAAAGAGGTCGAAATTGTGAAGTACGAAAATGCGAATATGTAAGTTTGACACACGGTTGTCAAACTTACTCGCATTAACAGGTTAGTGTCAAACCTTATATGCTTACAACTTTGACTCTTAAATGTCAAAGTTCCGAATCTGTTTGTTGCAACTAATTCCTAAATTTTAGGAAACTTATATTTATCTGTTTAATGACGTTTTTACTAGTCCTATTTATTAGGATTCGTATATATTATGCCTATTAATTATATCTTATTTATTATATAGTTTATATTATTATTATTATAGGTTGTTATATTAGTTCCTAAATAATAAGGAGCACCTCTACATCTTTATCTAACCCCCACGTGAGTTAGTGGGAGTTCATTTTTGTTGTATGAACAGGTAAAGACGTGGAAAAAGACACGATCCATTACCAAGTAGTGGAAGAAGTGCTTGAGTGCTCCAAGTTCTATATATTCGAGACGAGGAAGACTAGAGAAGGTGCGGATCAGAGGTGAAACACATATTCATAAAAGCTATAGGCTGAATCGTCTTTCTTCAATCATTCTTCAAGCACACGAAAACTACAATCGAGTTGTGGAATCCATCTCCGGAGAGTGAATCCTACGGTGGAGGAGCATTTGGATTGTATCGTGTGTTTCTTGTGTTTGATTGCTTTTCGTAGGAATTTCACTAAGGAGTGAACTTAGGAAAATTTCTATCTTGTTTAGTATTTTGTTCTTCACTTGTAAAAACCTTGTTTTGAATAAGTGAAAACTATTTTGCCGTGAGGCTCTCGAGGGTTTATAATTTATAAACCTTTGAACAATTAATTCCGCTGTGTCAAACTCTTTAGCTTCCGCGTGTGTTAAAATACTCTGTTTTGGTTGTGTTAAACCTTTGTGATTTACTAACTTTGACACCATTGTGTTAAACTCGGACACTAAATTATATCAATTGGCGTCACGAGCCTCTATTTGACGGACTAAGTAGTTTCTTTCCTGAGTGCAGTTTTTCACAATGGATATGTCTAGTGTGCCAGCCCGTCCTCCCGTGTTGGATAGTAATGGGATCAACTACAACATGTGGAAAACCCGTATGCGAATTTACATCAAAGCTGTTGATGAAAGAGCTTGGGCTGCGTTGCTGGAAGGATGGACACCTCCGAAGGAAGAAATTCCAGATCCTGAAGATGCAACAAAGACTGTCATGATTCCAAAAGAAGAAGGAAAATGAACAAATGAGGAACGAATATTGTCAAACTGCAATGCTAAAGCTCTTAATGCAATTTTTATGTCTGTTGATATTGGTTGTGCTAGGTTAATTTCAAGTTGCTTGGAAACAAAAGAAGCTTGGCTTATCCTTCAAGCCAAGTGTGAGGGGTCAGCAAGTGTGCGTAAGACCAAAATGAGACTTCTTACTACCAAATTTGAGAATCTCCGTATGGCTGAGGATGAGAACATCACCGAATACTTTGAGAAGATGGTGACCATGGCGAATGAAGCTCTTGCACTTGAAGAACCGATTAGCAATGAAAGACTTGTCAGCAAGATGCTTAGGACTCTACCTGAAAGATTCAATCACAAGATTTCTGCCATTGAAGAGGCTAGAGATTTGGAAAAGCTGGAGATTGGTGAATTGGTAAGCATTCTTACCACTTTTGAAATGAATTTGAATGAACGAAAACAGGTCTACAGGGGCAAAAGCATTGCTCTTCGTACTGGAAAAGAACCTGGCGATAAGATGTCAAGTTCTTTAAAGTTTGACCTCAAAGTGTCAGACGATGAATTGCTAGATGAGGAACAGCCGAATCTAGTACTCCTGACGAAAAAGTTCAACAAATTCATGAGATCTGTGAAGAAAGGAAAAGGTGAATCCAGCTCAAATAGATTCAAGACTACAACCTCCGTGCCTTCAAGCGCCTCAAGTAACTCAACCACATCCTCACGTAAGAGTGATAAATATGCCAAAAATGGTATTAATCCTTTTTCCGAAAGTTCTACTTTTGATAATGTCAAGTGTCATGGGTGTTCTGGAATGGGTCATTTTGCTAACGAATGTCCTACTGTTCTAAGAAGGAAGAAGTTAAACTTTAACACCACCCTGAGTGAAGACTCTGACACTGATGAGGATGCGGATGAGCAAGTTGTGTTATATGTTAGGATTGAGGAGCTCAATGAAGATGATTTGATGGAGGTGGACAACACTGAAGAGCCTGAGGAGAAAGAAGATGCAAGAGATCTCTCTATTGTGCCATGTGGTGACACAAGCAGTCGGCACAATGCATCTAACTCTGACGTGTCAATGTCTGAGTATGTTTCAGGTCAAAGCAATGAGGAAGAAGGAAATTTTGTCTCTTCTCCAGAAGAAATGGAGAAAATGAGTGATCTTTTTAACATTGTGGATAAACGATGTGAAGAACAAGGACATGAGATTGAAAGACTAAAAGAGGAGAATCAGTCCATTAGGAGAAAGCTCATGAGATTATAAGTCCTTCTCACTAGAAGGGACAAAGAAGTCAGCCATCTCAAAGAGAAGCTGAAGGAAGCTGACACTCTAGATGAGATCCTTGCCACCAAAACCTCTGATGGAAGTGGACTAGGATATGTCGAACAATCTACTCCGAGTTCTAGTTTTTGTGACTCCCAGAACCTAATCAAATTCACAAAGGGGGAGTCTGACACCAGAGTGTTAAACGAGAAAGAAAAATCAAAGAAGTATGTGTGTCATTACTGCAACAAGGCAGGTCACATCAAGCCTTTTTGCAGGAAAAGAATTGCAGATGAAAACCAGAAATCAGGTTCAAACTGCTTCGTAGTTTACACTTCTTTGAAAACTAACATTGCAGGTACATGGTACTTTGACAGTGGCTGCTCCACACACATGACAGGCGATCGAACATGTCTGTCGGACTACTCAACGATTTGTGGTGGTTCTGTTACATATGGAGGAGGAGCTAAAGGAAGAATTACAGGCAAAGGAACTTTGAATGTGCCAGACTTTCCAAAACTTCAACATGTGTTGTATGTGGAAGGTCTGACTGCCAACCTGATCAGCATAAGTCAACTGTGCGATGATGGGATGGTTGTCAAATTTGACAAGGATGTGTGTGAGGTATACGATAAAACTAATAGATGTGTTATGTTTGGCAGTAGATCCTCAGATAACTGCTATTAAGCTGAACAAGAAGGAAGATGCCTGGTGTCAAAGCCCGATGAAGCTGAACTGTGGCACCAGAAAATGGGACATGCAAGTACCCATTGCATTCAGAAACTTCTGAAGGCTGATGCAGTCAAAGGTGTTCCTAACCTTAAATTCGACCCTGACAAAGTATGTGATCCATGTACAAAAGGTAAGCAGGTACGTGCTTCTCATCCTGTTACTAATTCAGTTAACACCAGCACATGTTTTGAATTACTTCACATGGATTTGATGGGACCTATTGAAGTTGAAAGTATAGGTCGAAAGAAATATGTGTTAGCATGCACTGATGATTTTTCAAGGTTTACTTGGGTGGAATTCTTGCGAGAAAAATCTGAAGCCTTTGATCACTTCAAAAAGCTGTACGAAAAGTTCAAGAAACTCTATCACTCCAGTGTCATACGGATCCGAACTGATCATGGAAGAGAGTTTGAGAATGAGAGCTTTAATGAATTTTGTGAAAGAAAAGGCATCTCTCATGAGTATTCAGCACCTAAGACACCACAACAAAACGGTGTGGTTGAAAGGAAGAATAGGACCCTCCAGGAAATGGTTAGAGTTATGTTAAACTCAAAAAAACTATCCAAAAGACTATGGGCTGAAGCGGTCAACACTGCGTGCCATCTGATCAATAGAGTTTATCTTCGTCCTGGAACAAAGACCACTCCATACGAGATTCTAAATGGTAAGAAACCTAATCTTAAATACTTACATGTTTTTGGTTGCCTTTGCTTTGTGCTGAATGACAGGGAATACCTTACAAAATTGGACACAAGAAGCAGTAAAGCCCTATTCCTTGGGTATGCTAGCAACAGCAGAGCTTATCGTGTGTACAATCTTGACACTCAGACCATTCAAGAGTCAGTCAATATTGTGTTTGACGAAGCAGGATCACTGCATGAGAAGATGGATGAATTGGATGCTTCCCATCTAATTGAATGTTCTGAATAACCTTCTTCCAGTGAAAAGTCATCCAGTGATCAACCATCCGCGAGTCATACTTCAGCACGTTGTTAGAACTCTGACCATGTGGAATCAAAGTTTATTTGGAAATTAAATGGGCTGATTTTCTTTATCTCATTTAGTACTAAAGATTGGACGTGATTAGGCACACAATCTTTGTGGAAGGAATAATGAGATTGCCTTTTATCGACATTTTGTAACTTTGACATCTCAGTATCAAACCTGATAGCAGTCATCATAATTTGAATCTTTTCGAGCTTATCTATTATTCTGCAAATTTGTTTTAAGTTGTTGCGAATTTTATGGTTTTTAAATCCTAATTTAACCTAATCCGATTTAAATTGGTATTTACCTAAGTTTTAGGAATTTGTTTTAGATATTTTTCGCATTATATTTGATTTTAATTTGAATCCCTTTTATTTCCGATTGATTTGTTAAGTTTGTTATACACCTCACCTCCCTACTTAAGTATTTTGCAGCAGCCTTGTCACATCACTCCCTCACGCCTCTCAAAGCATCTCCTTCACCACAAACCTTTCAATTCTCACTCTCTCTCCCACGTCTCACACAACCCCTCACATCCTCTCTCTTTCTCTCTCTTTCTCTGAACCGCCTCAACTCACACAAAAACCTACTATAGCCGACAAGAACCTCCAAGACCTTCTCGCCAAAGCCCTTGCCTTGCCGGACGGTGCTAAAATCCTTCAACGACTACTTGACAGTCAAATGGAGAAAGCCGCTCAATCCTCCACTTCTCAACCCGCCTTGGAAGGTACCTCACTTCCTCCAACCTCTGAAACTGTCACTCCAACTTCGGCCACCGCTGAAACTACTCCACCACCAACTATCACCGAACTAACTCCTCCCATCACTGAATCTTCAACCTCTCACCCTAATGAACCCACTGCTGCCTCTCACTCCTCTCCCACAAAGTCTGAAAACCCTAATCCTCCCTCTAAGCCGTCGATCGAGGAGTCTGACAAAGCGTTTGTTGAAGAAACAAATCGCATCCTGCAGGAACCATCTCTCCAACCTGATTCAACCCCTCTGCCGTCAAAGTCTTTTGAAGATCTGCCTATCTCTGCTGTTGGTGCTGACCCAACTGAAGTCCTCCATGAGCCACCTCTTCGATACGCTCTCCCAGGACAAGAAGGTTTCCCCATTATTGCTGAAGAACCGGGGAACCTAAAGCTCATCTCTGACGCCGTCCAACAACTCGAGGGAAAGATGCCAGAACGGAGATCCGAAAGGATTTACAAAGAGACGGTGAAGAAACAGTACAAAAAGCATGCTGCCACCCGCCGGAAAAAGGTGAAGCCCAGGCAGTTCCAAAGGAGTCTGACTGACACTCCCCACATTTTCACCAATGATGACGATCTGCCGAAACAGTCGCAAAAGTCTGACACTGTCATGTCAGACTTCGAATCTGGAGATCTCGACAACTCCGACGACGAGGATTTCCAAGCAGATCCTCAAGCCACCAAACAGACTGAGGAACATGCTGATTCAAGTGGAGACCAGCCAGCGAAGAAGAAAAAGAAATCTGAAGCAGCTACTTCTGTCAAGAAGCCCACACCTAAGCCAAAGAAATCTGTGTCAAAGTCTACCAAGCGCCCAGCCAAATCTGCCTCTCCTGAACGATCTGAGGTCAAACGATCCAAAAGGCCAAAGGTTAAACAATCTGAGTCCCTGGAGCCTACTTCCCCGAAAGGAAAAGGTACTCAGTCCTCCTCTAATGAAGATAACTCTGATTACGATGCTAGCCGATCATACTCTGTTAAGTATTATCATTGCTATGCTAAAACACTTAAGGGGCTATATTCTAAGAGGGAGTTCAAAATGGAGAAACTGATGGATTCTGATATGTTTACTAAGTTTGGGTTAGACATTTTGCTTAGGAGAAGGGGTATTCTTAAAACTGTGATTGATTTTTCTTCCTTTAGCCCGTCTTTGGTTTTGGAATTTTTTGCCAATATGTTGAAGGATGAGGTCTTTCAGACTGGGAAACCAAAGTTTGGGAAGTCATTTGTTCGGGGGGAAATTGTTAAGTTTGACCCTGATACCATAAACGATTTCCTGGGGTTAAAGTCTGTCAAAATAGAAGGGTTGTCAAAGTCTGCAGATAATGAGATGGCTGCTGAGCTCACGGGTGGGAAGACAAAGGCATGGGTGACCAAGCTTCCTGTCTCTTCTTTGACATGGAAGTATGTTGCCCTGTTCAAGATCAGTGTTCACAACTGGATGCCAAACAAGAATCTCTCCGTGCTTTCAAAGGAGCAAGCCGAGTTCCTCTACAGAGTGGGCTATGGTCTTCCCTTCAACTTTGGCCAAGTTGTTTTCACTAACATCTTCCGTGCAGTCACCAAAGCCGACTCCACTTACCTGCCGCATCCTTGCCTTCTCCATGCGCTTATTTTGTCTCAAGGAGTCACTCCGTTGGATGAAGAGTTGCAGTCTGATCCTATCCCCCTGGTCTTCGAGCAATCACTGACTAGGAAAGGAGATTCCAGGGTCAAAGATTTGCCTTATGCTTCGAGTGACGTTTCAGAGGACGAAGAAGTGGATGCTAGCTCTTCCAAGATCAGACAGGCCAAGAATCTCCTCAAACAGGCCTTAAAGCTACTTCAGGATCTGGAGTAAGCTTACCAACCTGCTTCCATTCAGGGGGAGACGTGGTGCTGAAGATGGAAGATGGTGGAAGCTGGACTCTGACCCCTGCTGCTGTTTATTTAAAAATTTCTGTTTCTAAAAACAATTTCCTATTTGCTACATTTTTAATGTTGCTGGATATTTTATGATTCAGGGGGAGTTTATTACAATCCCTGTAATTATTTGTTTTGCTTATGCAATGATCGTTTAACTGTTTATGGTTGATCCATTTCCTTGATTTTATTATGGTTGCACCATATTTTTTATGGCAAATGAATGCTATTTTGTTATGGATGATCCATATGGAATGGAAACAGGTCGGATAAGCTTAAGGGGGAGATTGTGAAGTACGAAAATGCGAATATGTAAGTTTGACACACGGTTGTCAAACTTACTCGCATTAACAGGTTAGTGTCAAACCTTATATGCTTACAACTTTGACTCTTAAATGTCAAAGTTCCGAATCTGTTTGTTGCAACTAATTCCTACATTTTAGGAAACTTATATTTATCTGTTTAATGACGTTTTTACTGGTCCTATTTATTAGGATTCGTATATATTATGCCTATTAATTATATCTTATTTATTATATAGTTTATATTATTATTATTATAGGTTGTTATATTAGTTCCTAAATAATAAGGAGCACCTCTACATCTTTATCTAACCCCCACATGAGTTAGTGGGAGTTCATTTTTGTTGTATGAACAGGTAAAGACGTGGAAGAAGACACGATCCATTACCAAGTAGTGGAAGAAGTGCTTGAGTGCTCCAAGTTCTATATATTCGAGACGAGGAAGACTAGAGAAGGTGCGGATCAGAGGTGAAACACATATTCATAAAAGCTCTAGGCTGAATCGTCTTTCTTCAATCATTCTTCAAGCTCACAAAAACTACAATCGAGTTGTGGAATCCACCTCCGGAGAGTGAATCCTACGGTGGAGGAGCATTTGGGTTGTATCGTGTGTTTCTTGTGTTTGATTGCTTTTCGTAGGAATTTTACTAAGGAGTGAACTTAGGAAAATTTCTATCTTGTTTAGTATTTTGTTCTTCACTTGTAAAAACTTTGTTTTGAATAAGTGAAAACTATTTTACCGTGAGGCTCTCGAGGGTTTATAATTTATAAACCTTCGAACAATTAATTCCGCTGTGTCAAACTCTTTAGCTTCCGCGTGTGTTAAAATACTCTGTTTTGGTTGTGTTAAACCTTTGTGTTTTACTAACTTTGACACCATTGTGTTAAACTCGGGCACTAAATTCTATCAGAAATCCATTGCCACTTTTCATACCTTTGCCGACATGCTTTTCGCGGGACCACCTTGGCCGACTAGAGCCGCAGCTCGTGTATCTTTCCTTGAGAATGCTCATAATTCTATTTACTAAGTCAAATACTTCGACTTTTTTACTTCTTTCTTTTTTTTATTTTTTTATATATATATCGATTTGGCATATTCTTTTATGTTGAATTAACGAATTTTTCTCAGGGATTTTGCGGGATGGTTGAGGACTACGAGCGTTGCTACCGAAGTCTCCGAGACGAACGCAAGAACCTTGCTCAAACCGAGAAGGAGCAAAATAAGATCCTCGAAGAGCGTGATCAATTGGTCTCCGATCTATCGGTTGCCACTACGAACCTTAAAAGTTCGCAGGACTTAGTCGAGCAATTGACTAGGGACCGACAATCGGCAGTCGAAGAGTTGGCCCGAGCTAGGGACCACACCGACAAGCTCAAGGAGGAGTTGTCCAAAGGCGTATTGAGACTGAGTATAAGTTGGAGGCCGAGGTGGTGGAGGTGAAGAACGCTCTAGAGTTGGCTCGAACTACTGGTGAGGGTCTGAACCTTGCTCAGCTAATGGCCACTCCTTCCGGCACGTCCACCTTCAACATGATGGAGGAGATGATTCACAAGAAAGTGAAGGTGGCTGTGGCGGAGAAGTATCTCGAGCTCGATCTTGGATTTATATATTCGACTCTAGTCGCTTCCGAGGCTTCTAAAGATGAAGAAGAGAATCTTGATGATGAAACCTTCTCGAAGCATTTGGAGGACAACTTGGAGAGAGACGAGCTGAACCGGGAGGAACGGGTTGACCCGAACCAGGCCAACCAAGAGCAGCCAAACCCAAACCTTTGAATTCTTCTGCTTGTGAATATTTGAAACTTGTTACAAAACAACTTTTTATTTGATGTTTGACTCTGTAATTTCTATTAATCTGATGATTTACCGTTCTTTCTTTATCTGATTAGCAATCTATTTGACTTCGTTTATTTTCTAACTTGTAGAAATCCAAATAATTTGAGTAGAAAAGAAACTAGAGACGAACTATCTGAAATGATTCAAACATTCGTACATGGCTAATAGCCGAACTTATTTAAAATTAAACGTAAACAACTCGGATCGACTCAATACTAAACCGGATTTGATCCGATTTAGGTTTTTACAAATACTAGTCGAATGTCATTATTCGAGATGATTAAGAGCTTAATCCGAGCTGGTGAGTTCGAGCTAGAAGTAATACTTTTTCAAGTACTTGATGTTCCACGCGTTTGGGACAGATTTTCCTTCCAGTGTTCGAAGTCGATAAGCACCTTTTCCAACTACCAAATCGATGATGTAAGGTCCTTCCCAGCTCGGTCTTAGTTTACCTTTACGAAACAATTATGCAAAAATCTTAATTCCAATTCATAATTTACATTAGCGGCAGCGGAAACATGAATTTTAATTCCACGATTACGATTAGAGGAAAATATTCACGGAGAATCACAAATTTCATAACAAATGCTCTGATACCACATGTAAAACTATTCATGTGGTTTTCTATTAAATCAATAAAATAGAAAACTTACAGGATCTTGAAATCAATGACTCTCACAATTAATTGCGTACCTTTCTCTATCGTAGAATTAAGAATTGCAGAAGACTAGTGTTTCTCTTCCTTGACTTCTTTCCTTTTCTCCCACGTTCGTGATGGCAGTTAGGGTTTGAGAGAAAACTATTATGTCAGGAATTGAGGACCTAGTCCCTATTTATAGGGTTAATATATATTCCACATAAAATTGATATTCCCATAAAATATTAATTAATATCAAATCTACTCCAGATATCTCATATATTATTTAAACTTATCCAATAAATAATTTATTTATCTTTATATCCATAATAAATATATCACACACATGAGACATATCTTACAGCCCAAACTTCTTTTCAAATCATAATCACAAATTTTGCTAAGTGTTAGTGAACGTTTGGTAAAGCTTAGAACCTAGGCAGAACTTAGACCATAGTAAATTAAGGGTGATAACTGAGTCGGGTTCGATTTGCGACATAATATTAATATGTTATATACTAATTTAAAACTGACTCGTTTATTATTTTTGGGTTGAGAAGTTAACCCAAACACGATCTACTTTATTTTTGGATTAACACAAATGACTTGCTTAATTTAAGGTGAAGATTTTAATTAACCTTGATCAACATCACCTGCTTATTGCTTATCACAAAAATGATCTTATTTTTAAGCTTTTAGGTTTTATCTATTTCAACTTTTATATTTAATTAATAGATTAATTTTATTGGTGGGTTATATGATTTTTGCGAGTCAATTGAAACTAACCCAAACCAATACAATTTTTTGTTTATATAGTGTTGGGCTGTCATGTTAAATCAGAAGTTGTCAGCTCTATAGTAATTAATTAATCGGTAGTCTTATTTTTTATTTTTAATATTTTGAATATATAAGCATTATTAAAAAAACTAAAATTATATAAATTTTAATTATTTAATTAAGAAAAGAAAATAAATTTTGGAGTGTAGGTGTTGTGTGCTGCAGCAAGGTAACTACAGAATTATGCGCAAGTATACACAATCGACAAGTAATATAGTCTAGGAGACCAGATATCAAACCCTAGAGAGTGTTTAATCAAGTCGTGCACACAATATTGCTTGCAAAATAGGTTTGTGTGATGATTTTCTAAACTAAAATTGCAGAAATGCGTAAATGATAAAACTAAGCTAAAATGATTAATAATTGTTCTTCCTAAATTATAACCATAAAA